>JAQQSZ010002165.1:0-14845 GCA_028646595.1 Phalanger gymnotis | reverse complement strand
GGTAGAGGGAAGCTGCGGATGCCCTTGGCTTGAGGCAGGAGCTGAACACAAGCCAGTAAGAGTAGCTAAATATAAGGGTATTTGTAGCAGGATTCTATGTTTCCATTTGAACTTTGAAGTATGAAACGCTCATAGGCAACGAGGAGCTCCAAAGAAGAAGAGTAGAGAATGACATCTGAGAAGCAGACAGAGAAGGCTGATCATGTAGTGAGCATGAGGGAAAAAAGGCACAGTTCTCAATGGGCAGTACTACTTCACCATGTCTAGAAAAGTCAAGGAAGACATCTGGAATGTTGGGTGGATCCCTTGGGCAAACTTTTGGTAGCATATCTTTACCTTAGTTACATTAGATGGGCAGCCATGGCTGTATGGTTTGTGGTCTCCATAATTGGAGGGGACTCCAGAATCGATGAGTCCATAGGCACATTTGAATATTTGAGTTTAATTTTGTGTTGCACTGTCTTACTCCAGTAAAGCTTGCTCATTAGGCAATAAGGCATAGTGGATGGAGTTATGGGTGAGGTAGCAAATACAATGTTCGACTTATCTGGGACTACCTCTGGCACTTATTAGCTGTGTGACCCCAGGCAAATAACTTACCCTCTCTGGTTCTTAGTTTGTTCATCTATAAAATGGAGATAATAAAACCCCTAGTATCTGGCTCAGTGTTATTGTAAAGATCAATTGAGATAAGGAGGGCAAAACACCTTTTTAACTGCCATGTCAATGTTGGTCATCATGACTAAAACGACTGTGTTGTGGCATTGACGTGAGGCCAGGCATCTTACTCCAGGGTGTCTAAGATCCTGTATTGTCTCCTATAGAATGTGAACGTGAACGTCTCAGGCAAGGGCAGCTTAACTTTGCCTTCAAATCTTCGGGGTCGAGCTCAGGACTAATTATTCCATTAATAAGGGCTTCTTGATGGATTAATTTAAATGACTGAGCCTCCCACAGCGTTATGTAAGCATCGTGCGAATCTTCAGAATCATTACACAGGCAGACAAAATCTTCTGACCAGGCTTCTTGCTAGAGCTGCTATAAAATGATTTACTTTCCATTCTGTTTGATGCCATGTGCCAGCTTTTTTAGCATTATTCTTCAAACATGTCATCGGTGTCATCTTAATGGCTCTCGTTTGTATAAATGCTTTTAAAACTTGCGGAGTGCCTTCCATATATCATCTCATTTCATCCTCATAGCAGCTCTATGAGGAAGGTGTTATTATCATTCCCATTTTACAAATGAGGAAACTGAGGCATGGAGCAGTTAAGTGACTCATCCAGGGTCACACGGTAAATATCAGAAATCTCCCCGTACAAAGTCAATGCTTCATTACATTCCTTCTCCACTCTGCACAAAGGCCCCCAATGTTACGGGGTAGGCAAGCCCACCTACCTGAAACTGCAAGGCCCCCTGGGGGAGAGGAAAGGCTAGGCAGGTGCCAGGTAGGTCAAACCACCACCATCTTGATCATCATCTCCCCTCAGGCCTCCTCCCCCAGCAGAGACAGACCAGGATCTTGCACCCAAGAGTCTTGGGAACAGCCATGCTTCCAACCCAACAAGCTCATCTATGGTCCTGGGAGGCAGCCCCTGTGGAGATGCAGCCTGGCCACTGCGCCTGCAGGGGCTGTAGCCAGAGCTCCAGCAAAATCAGAAAAGAAAGTTCTCCCCATCCAAGTACTTGGCTCTGCCAAATAGGTTAACATCGGAAACTGGTGATTTTTTTCAGTGAAAATGACATTAAAGTCATTCCCATCTGCTTTGCTGCTGTGCCCTAAGGACCATGGGACCTCTCCATCTGACGTGCAGCTGAAACCTCCTTATGTGTGGTCTCCCCAGTTAAAATGTGAGCTCCCTGAGGGCAAGGACTGTTGTGTCACCAGTGCTTAGCACTGTGCTTTGCACATAGTAGGCATTTAATAATGCTTCATTCATTAGCTCATAATGCCACTTTCTGGACTTCATTTAGATCATGCACTTTTTTTTCTTAATTCCATCTTCCATTCCCTCCAAATACGCATGCTTGCGCGCACACACACACACACACACACACACACACACACACACACTTTTTGGATAGCCTGCTTAAACTGCATTATCTATTTTGGTCTGGACCTAAACTTGCATTAAATGTGGAGGATTGTGGAAATTCCATCCACTAATATTTATAGGAAACACCCACAATTTATAGCCTTAGAGACTTGCCTGAGGGCACAAAAAGGTTGAATAACTCATCCACTGTCATCATACAATTACATAGCCAGCACATGTCCAAAGTAGGACTTGAACCCGGCTTTTCCTTACTCCAAGGCTGATGTTCAATCCCCCATGTTGCTTTCTCTGACATAGACGAATAAGAACATTTATGAATCATTTACTATATGTCTAGGAGTGTGCTAAGGGCTGGGGTACAAAAACAAAAAGTCAGTCCCTGCCTTCAAGGTGCTTCCATTCTAATAGGAAAAAACAGTATATAAGAGAGTATATGTACACACACACACACACACACACACACAGAAGGTCAGGCCAGATAGTTACACGCTTACACAATGTGGCAGAGAGGAGAGAGTGCTGTCTGCAGAGCCCAGAAGCCCAGGGATCAAGTCTCACCATGATGCAAATTTGCTTGGTGACCTTCTGCAAGCCACTTAAACTCAGTTCCCTAAGAAACTCTCTAAAATGACAACTGCAGGGAAGATGCCAAGTTGGACCAGTAAAGGGAGCTCACCTATGCTAATGAGATCACATCTCTGTCTATCTGTCTCTTTCTCTGTGTGTGTCTCTGTATTTCTGTTTCTGTCTCTCTTCTTCCCTTCTTGTTTTCCTCTCCTTCCTCCCTTCTCTCTCCTGCCTCTCTTCATCTCTCTGTCTCTCTCTCTATCTCTCTTTGTCTCTCCATTTCTGTCTCTCTATCTCCATCTCTGTCTCTCTATTTCTCTGTCTCTCTCTGACATGCTAGCTGGACATGGCTGGTCCTCTTTGTCTCTATTCATGTTTCGGAGACTGCTTACCTCAGGTCATTCATTCTTCTTCCCCTCTATCCCCTGGACCCAAGTCTTGAGGTCATGAAATGCCTTTCTGACTCTGGTCTGTCATTGCCTAAACTCTAAATTTCTGATTCCGTTAGAACAATTAGTGAGCTTATCACCCCATCCATTACTTTCTTTCTGCTTTGGACCAGAATATTCTGCCTTGATTATGCAGACCGAGAGCTGCTCTGCTTAGATCAAGTAGCCTTCTTCCACACCGCTTTGGTGACCTGGAGCTATCAGCAAGAGCAATACCAGGAGCAGCCCCCACCCTCATCTGTGAACGGCAGACTCTCCATCTGCCCACTCTTCTCTGGTTCTGTGTAAACTTAAAGTCTTAAGGACTTTCAGAGTTCTACAAGGATGGAAGGGTCCTTTTCAAAGCAGTAGAATTATGGGACGTGAGGCACAACAGACAATATTTCCCACATATTTCATCCAAATTGTTAGATCCTGAAACTTTCTCCATTTGAAATAAACCTTGTTTTCTGCCTGAGGTCTCACTCAGTTAACAAATACCCAAGCTTCTCACTTCTGGGGTCTATGATATCAGTTTCAAAATAGAGAGGAATCATAAGGCATATTAATTGGAAAATGGAAAGTTTTAGATCTTTAAGGCCCAGCTGGGCCTGTAATGACTGACTCACCAGGGAAGTGTGTCTGCCAAAGCAAGCAATGCTACTTAACTCTACCAGGAAGCTTGAGAACAATCTACAAAGCAGCCTCCAACATTGGGGCTTGAGCTCTGCACTGTGGATTTTCAAACAATGTTAAAATCCTGCTGGAGCCTGTCTTTGCACCACCTTTCCCTCTAACAAAGGAAAAGACGATGCTTCCAGTGAGCAGTAAGGTTCACATTTCAGAATTAAATTGAAACCTGGACTCAGTTTGGTGTCTTCCTATGAATAACAGATGTGCCGACTCTCAAGATAGCTCTTCTTCCTATTATAAGTGAGAGGGAGACTCAACTCCTCAAAGACCATGGCCAACTAGGGCATATTCATCTTCCGATGGGAGAAAAAAACAGAATCCTGGTTCTTTCCCTCCTCTGAGCCATCAGAGAACCAAAGAATCATAGAATCTTGGATTTGGAAGGGACTTCAGCGCTCATCCAGTCTAAATCATACTCAGAAAAGTATCCCCACAACAATGCACTTGACAGTGGTCCTCCAGACTCTGCTGGAAGGCCATCAGGCAGGTGGAACTGACCAGCCCCAAGGGACAATGTGTTCCCATTTGAGTAGTCTCTCAGTTTGAAATGTTTACTCAAACTTCCCTAGAAGGCTTTGTCTGGATCCTGTCTTCTCCCTCATTACAGACTCTCTTGGACCGGACTTATCTGGGTACATTTAGCTTTCTCCACTGCAGAGGAATATAAGCTTATTAAGGCAAAGGTACTGTGCTATTTCTCATCTGCATAACCCAGGGTTTAGTACTATGCCCTGTAAACAGTAAGTGCTTAATAAATGTTTCTTAAGGAGAGTAATGAATTTTCACATCATTTATAAGTGTTGTATCTGGGAAAGGGTGATGTGGTAGAGGCAATATCCTAATTCCTATCTCCATACAACCTAGGGTCATTTTGCTTTAAAATATATTTTTGTTTTTTTACCATTCTCAAGTCTTTGCCAAATGTTCTGGGCCAAGTCTAATTCAGGTCAGTGACTTGGTAGCTTAGATTCTATGTTGAAAACAATGAGATAATTGTAGGACATTCAATCATTAACAAAAAGAGATTTCCTTATTTTGACAGGAGAAGGAAGGATCGGCTTTGAAGATCCTCACATTGATTCATCGGAGTGAAGCTCCCATGATGGATGCCAGTGTGGTCCACCAGCCAAGCATCAGATCATACCTGGGGCTCCTGCTGGCTGCTTTGTACCCAGGTGACCAGGCAGTGACACAAACAATCTGAGCGTTTAATCTTCTGAGCCAACCAAGACTTCAAGAAGGTCTCAATATCTTTCAAGGAAAAACTATCCCAGGCTGGATGGCAGTGGGGATTTGGCTATTGCTCCTACCACAAGCACTAACTCTGAATATAGAGGACATGAGTGCAGATCCTACTTCTACCACTTATTCGATGTGGAGCTTGGGAAAAATCTCTCGATATTCTCAGGCCTCAGTTTCCTCATCCATAAAGTAAGGAAGTTAAATTGGGTGGCCTCTGCAGTCCCTTCGCAATGAAGTTCTATGATCCTATGATCAGGCTCAAGACCTTTTTACTCAGCAGCCCTCTAATCTGCCTTCTCTGAGCTATGCATTCTCTTTCTCACAGTTAGAAATTGTGGCTGCACTATCAACCAATTTGATCATACAATCCAATGAGCATTTTTCAAGCATCTGCTATGTGTAGACCACTGTGCCGGCTGCTAGGAAAAATAAGACTGCAGTTAGTTCCTCTCCTCAAGGGGGCTCACGTTTTATTGAAAGGATAAGATCAATTAATCAATCCATTAACAATCATTTCTTAAAAGAAACAAAAAGAATATAAATAAAACAAAAACAGAAGGAAAGAAAAACAAAGTCCAGGTGGAAACCCTAAGAAATACGATACTTTTTTCATTACTGCCAATTAAATCAAATATGTTATTTAAAAATATATATATATATATATATATATATATATATATATATAAAATAGAACTTCATGGTTTCATTTCATAGTTTTCTTCCTTTGTGTATTAGGTGTGTGTTTGTTCTTTTTAAAACTACTAATCAAAAAGAAATTAAAAACAACACACGGATCACCTGTCTACCGTGTTCCAGGACATGTGCTAGGTGTGGCAGATACACATTTTCAAAGGTCAGATAATTCCTGCCCTCAAGGAGCTCACATACAACAGGACAGTGGGTTCCTTAAGGATCAGTTATTTGAATGATGCTTTTCTAAAGCACCAAAGTACCAATACTAGAGTTACATAGTAGGTATAAGTGATAATCTAATAATATAATAGGTATAAGTGATAAGCAAAAGGAGAGGGAATTTAGGCTTCCCGTCGACTTATCCCACAGAGGTGGTGTCTACACTGCCTCTCCCTAGAACATCCTTGAAAAACCAGAGATGATAGCCTTTATAGGCATTCCTCCACTTTCCAAACTTCTCTTTTTGGTTAACCAAATATAAAAGGACCTTTCTCAGATCCTTGTTCACTGGAGCTTCCATCCTTGCAATGGGTGTTTAGAAAATCCTTTTCTTGGATTCTTAAAGTTCCAGATTAATACTTTTTTGAATAATATACCAATTTATGAAAATTTTCCTAAATTTACAAGTCTAAAATGAATCACAGATGATTCCAAAGTACACAAGACCATTCAATTTTCAATGATCAGCCAGCCGATGCCCTTAACATTTCCCCATATTTCATTCTGCAAAATGAGATAAAAGAAAAGCTACTTAGGCTGGAGAAGAGGCTGAAGCTGACAAATGTCACATTAATCCCAACTGCCCCCAACTGATAAGCTACTTGCTCCAAAGCATCTGCAAACACTCAAAGATCATTTGTAGGATTCAGAGCTGGACAGGACCTTGGAGAACTGCTAGTTTAGCTCCCTTATGGAGAAGACAAAAGGAATTCATGTCCAGAGATGTTTTCATGGAACACAACAGTTGATGAAAAACTGAAAATGCAATGGAAAGCCACAGAGGAGGTGTGAACAAGTCTTTATTGATGCAAAGAAATGACAAAAGAGGATTGTGGTCAGTGACTTCATAAAAGAAATATATGTGTATGAGTATGTTTGTACAAGGAGGCAGGTAGGGAGAGAAAGTCAATTTTTGGTGATTTTTAAAAAAAGATGAAAAAATAAATGCATGAGGAGTGGGGGGAAATAAACACAACTTGGGCTAGTCCTATTGTGAGGAGGGATATGGATGGATAGATAAGCCATGTTCTTGTCCCTTGTTATTTTTGAGATGTCCAAAGAAATCAAGAAAGGCCCTCAAACTATTTTTGGGATGCCCTGTTGGAAATTCTCTGGAGGGCATGGTTAAGATTCACAGAGGATGGGTAGGAGTGCATAGGTTGGATTGTGTCATTGATAATAATGCCTACAGACACATGAACACACATTGATTGGGAGAGTCAAGCCCAAGTCTGGATAGTGAAAATGGAAAAAAAAAAGTTTCTCAAAGTGAAAATGGAAAAAAAAGTTATACCAAGAGGAAGACATGAGAGAGAGAAAAATGGGAAAAGGAAACCTGGGAAGAAGCGAGTCTGTGATCAGGAATGCATAGCAAGTTCATTGAGAAGGAGATAAAACACAGACTGGAAAAGCAGGCTTCCAGTAGGAAGCCATCCATGGTGCTGCCACTCCTCTGTTAAATATCTTCAGACATTTGGGTTAGTCTTAGTATCTCCTGCCCCATGTCATGTCCCCATCTGCAATATCATAGAGGGCCAGCATGGACAAAGGCATTATTGAGACTTGGTGGAATAGATAGGTTGCTGCTGTGATGCATCATCTAAGGGCCACTCAGAAAATGCAAACATGTCTCATCTGCTACCTGACCATGGCTGAAATGCCACTGTGGGAAAATCATTCCTTTAGGTCTTAAAATACATGGTGTAAGGCAATAATTTGTTATGGAAAAAAAGACTGGATTTGGATATAGAAAAATTGAGTTGGAATTTCAAGAATGATACTTAAAGCAAGTTGCTTCTCCTTTTTGGGTCTCAGCTTCTACATCCATAAAAAAGGGGATGCTTAGACTATATACTTTCTTAGGTCCCTTCTACTTATGATGTTATGGTTAAAATAGAAATGTCCCTTGATAAGGGACAATCAATCCCCTATTGACTGGCACCTTGGTGACAGTTAATTACTGAGAGCACAATGATAATAAACAGAAATTGAAATCAGCCCTGGGTTTAATGAAAGAAGAGAGAGCAAATGACCCCCAAAACTCCTTGCATTTGTTAAAGGCTGGTGGGGAGTATGGAAAATTGAATTAAGAATCAAGGAAATGTTTTTCCCCTGAGTAGATTTGGCCACTGGCTATCTCAGCTCTATTTAAAAACCTCTCTGAAGAGCTCTTGGCATCCTGAGCCACCTTAGAGCCCAGAGTTGGTGGTCTGAGAAGAGGCGACAATGAGTTCTCCAAGTAAGGAACTTTATGGTTTGAAGAACAGATGCAGAAAAGACCAAGGGTTAGGGTGTTTGCCTTGGTCCTTGCCCCACCCATCCCCATCAACACACTACTGACAGCCATCTTTCCTCCATAGACCCTTCATAGCACTTTATTAGGTACTTTGCTAATGTACTTTCTAGGTATTGGTGCTTATATCTTACCCCCTTACTTGATCTATTAGGTCAGCAATCCTGACTTACCTGCCTCTATTAGTACCTATGTGATAGTGAACAAGTAACTTTACCACCCTGGGGATTAGTTTCCTATAAAGACCCATTTTGATGTGTGCCAAATCTGCTTCCTTCTGCCCTGACTTGATTTGTTAGAGTGTATGGAGTAGATCTTTTTGCTAAAATTGTCTAAATTATAATAAGTTAAGTTCTTTACACTGTAACTCTGCCTCAACTGCATCTTCACCCTCCACAGATTTTGTAGTCTGCAGACATTGAACGCTTAAGAAATACTTGGTGAATAATGAATAAATGAATGAGTGGATTTTAGGAGGCAGACAATTTGGAAACCAAGTGGACTCAAAAGTCCTTTAGAGGTGCTATATTTTGAGGTCTGGGCTAAGTGTTGTTAGAGAGCTAGAATACATGGGGAAGGAGGACTGTTGAGGGTCCAGGATATCTGAGACCTTACAGATATTGAGGATGGCACCTATTTGCAAAGAAACTAGAACCACATCTTACTATCCAGTGCCCATATTCAAGAGCAAATCTCTGTGCAAAACCAGGTCTTCCTTTTGCCCCACAGCCCAGGATCTCCCAAGGAGCTTCAGGAGAATCTTTGCCTTATTTAAGCTGTAAAGGTATTTGTTATTGATAAAATCAGAGTTACAGAACCTCAAGATATCAAAACTGGAAGAGAGTTCAAAGGCCATGGAGTCTAATCTGTACCTGACCTAGAGCCTGCTCTAGAATCTGCCAAGAAGAAAGTATTTAGCTTCTACTTTTAGAGGAAACCACTCTTTCTCTGGTCATTTTGAAGGATCTTGTTATTCATCATCATGAAATTTAGCTAAAGTAACAGGAAGGGAATAAGAGTAAGTAGGAATTGTTATGGTTGATTAGTCATTTTCAGTCATGCCTGACTCTTCATGAACCCATTTGGGATCTTCTTGGCAAAGATCTTGGAGTGGTTTGCCATTTCCTTCTCCACCTCATTTTACAGATGAGGAAACTGAGTCAAACATGGGTAAGTGACTGGCCCAGGGTCACACAGCTAATAAGTGTGTGAAGTCAGATTTAAACTCAGGAAGATGAGTCTTCCTGACTCTAGACCTGGCACTTTTTCCACTGAGCCATCTAGATTCCAATTAATAATAGTGACAATTTTTTTAAATGGAAGAAAAACAATCAGGAAAGAGGATGAAAACCAAAAGAACATTTTTGATTAAAATTAATATATTTATGAAATAAATTAAAATAATTTCAGGTATCTAGACCTAATTCCATTTTAAACCTGATATCCTATTCTATAGCATCTTCACAGTATTAAGAGAAAACACGAGGCCCCCATATGTTGGGTAGATTCCCTATGATAAACTGATGGGAATGCATGGAGATTTGTGCTGAGGTGGGCTGTAATCTGTATTGTTGGAGGGAATATTCCAATCCATGAGGTCTCAGAGCCACTGGAGAACTTAAATGGAGCTTTGTTTTGATCATATTTGGTCATTGATTTCATTGCTTTTGTTTCAGAACATCATAGAATTGGAGCTGCAAGCAATCTTAGGGATCATATAGTTTTACCTCCTCATTTGACAGGACTGGTTACACTAAGTATAGAATCTTATCACACACACACACACGCACACACAGAGGAATGTTTTCATTCTTTTAGAAAAGTTCTTATATTGTTATCAGGATGTACTGAGGAGAACGGCCTTTAATGTACTGAAAAATCATAGACTTTATACCGAATAAAACCATGTAGGTCAATGAATAGCTCCTGTGCCTTTGAAATAGGGGAAAAGTCTCTCTGTAATTGATTACGAAAATGACAATGTTCATCCTTAAACTTATTTCTAGGCTATCAACTTCCAATATTGGACCTTTCAAAGTTACCTATTGGCTCATTACATTGACAAGAAATGAATTTTTAGAGACAGATAGGCCCATCAGACTGGAATAATTTTGAGTGCTATCTGGACAACTTCTTTTTAGTAATTTCAGAACCATTGCAGACACTTATCAGAGTCATAATTAAATCACAAGAAAGACATCATCTCCTCCAAGAAGGCTCAAGCTAAAATAATTTCTGTGTTTCTCCTTTTCTCAGTGAGGATTTTTTTTACTGTAGAAAAGCATGATTAGTTACCATCATGTCCTTTCTTCATCCCCATGGAATGATGGAGCAGAAGGGCTGGCTTATGTAACATGGTACCTTGCTTGTAAATTTCAGGAGAAAGCTACTTCCATTGACAGCGCTAATGGCTACCATCTGTTTGCACTGGATTAAGCCCCAGTGCTCCTTTAATTGGCCATAAATTAAATACCATACAGCAGGCTTTTGACAGGTCGTCGTGGTGCATTTACTGAGGAAAAAAAATATTCTTTGATTCCAATGCTTGCTAAATCCTGTTTTAAAAGTAGAGAAAGACACTTCGGGATCCCATAGCCACCCATTCTCTTTCATGTTCTCTTCTGTATTTCTCCCCTACAACCAAGATCATTCAGACTTGAGAGAAACACAGCTAATTCCAGGAACAGCTCCGGATCCTAACTTTTTTGGTTCCTGGAAGAGGCGCAAAGATCGGTACCTCTTCCTATTTATTTTGAGGATAACTTAAGAATATAGATTATAGCTTTAAAATATGAAGGACTTAAGACTTGATTTTCAGGCTCAATCCCCTCAGTTAACAGAGGTGGAAACTGAATCCTACAGAAGTACTGTGTCCTCTCTAGGGTTTTAAAGGGGGAAAGTGGCAGAATTTAAATCCAGATCCTCTGACAAAAAATCTAGCACTTCTGTTACACATACTACCTCCGCTCAGATTCACAGAGCTTACCAACCAACCAATTTATTAAGTGGCAGTGGTACAGTGTGAACAATGAATTTAGAGTCAGAGGACCTGGGTTCAAATCCAACCTTTATTACATTGGAGCTGAGTAACCTTGGACAAGTCACTGAATGTCTTTGGGTCTCAATTTCCTCCACAATAAAATGAGGAGGAGGTCAAACTTTGAGGTCACTTCCAGCTCTAAATCTATGCTCCTACGACTCCTGTGTAGGTCTTACGACAGTGATTTCAGAGCTCCTTGCTGCCTAGACTGAAGGATCCCTTTGTTAGACATTAGTCAATGAGGTGTATGGCAGTGTTACCATCATGCAAGGGAAACTCTTGACATGTCAAGTGAACTGGCAGCTTTACCATCACAGTCTTGGATCCACTTACTCTTCCATAACTCCTCCTGTCAGCCAGGGCTCACCCCTGCTGAGAATTTGACAAAAGGAGCCTTCTCTTTCTCACCACCCTAGTGGCTGGCCCCATTATCCAATGCCCCTCCATGTCACATCCACAAGCATCTGGGACTTGTCAATGGCATGATTTTTCTCCCACTGAAGCCAGTATGTTCCATGTAAGATGTAGGGATCAATTAATTGGTTGGATAAACTAATCTATACTAAGTCACTCCTGAGAAAAAGCAAGAGGGCTGTGTTTCCATAATCTGTACACCTAAAAGATGTATTTTTTAGAGACATACCTCTCCTATTTGCTGTTTATTCCATTAATAACCAAAGAAATGGACATTCCCATAGATTTTCAAAATTGGAAGGGACCTTTGA
Organism: Phalanger gymnotis; assembly: GCA_028646595.1. Taxonomy (NCBI): domain Eukaryota; kingdom Metazoa; phylum Chordata; class Mammalia; order Diprotodontia; family Phalangeridae; genus Phalanger; species Phalanger gymnotis. The sequence continues at coordinate 2,888 of JAQQSZ010002165.1, read as the reverse complement.
GTTCATCTGGTCCAACCCTTTTCCTAAGTAAGAATCCCTTCTATGTAATTCCTGAAAAGTAGACACATGGGTAGCAGCTGCCTGACCTCTTCTGCTTGACTCCCCCTTGGCCTGGGAACTCCTTGAGAGCAAAGACTTTGTTTTGCCTCTCTTGGTATCCCTAATGCTTATCACAATGCCTGGTATGTTGTAGGCATTTAATAAATTCTTGTTGATTGAGAGACTAACCAGCCCCTGAGACAACCCCTTGCCCTTTGGGATTGTCCTAATTGTGAGGAAGTTTTCCCCAACAACCCTCCATTGTCCTCTTCACAACTTTCCCCCATCTCACCTGTCTTGTCCCTTCCCCCTCACCTGCAGGGCCAAGCAGAACAAGTTTAATTACCTAACCACCTCACAGCCCTTCCAATACTTGAGAAGAACCCTCATGTCCCTCCTAAGTGTTATCTTCCCCAGGTTAACCAAGGCCACTTCCTTCAGCTGCTTCATATGACTTGGTTTCAAGTCCCTTCAAAGGAGAGAATTTCAAGTCCAATAATAGTTGAAAATGGAGCTATGGAAATATATATGAGGCAATATTTTTCAAGTGAACTTTTAAGTGGCCCTGAAATCCATCAGTATTTAGGACCAGCCATATCTCCAGAATGTTTCTTTTGGGGTCATATCATCTTCTCAAATATAGACTGTGTTGGGCTGTGATTCATTGTGCAATAGGGAGCTGAGATTATAGGAGGAGAGTATAATGGTGTTGAAATAGTCTAATTGGACTTCTAGCTTCTACTTTCTCCCCTTAACAACATCTTCATCTCAGGTATAAAAAGAAATCTCCCCAAAGGCTATGTCTAAGTATGTCTGCTTAAGAAAGTTCAATGACTCTTTATTGGATTCAGGATGAGATGGAAACTTATCAACTCATCAGCTTGGCTGTTAAAGCCTTTATAGGATGGCTCTAGCCAAGCTTCCTGGATTTATTTCATCTAACTCCTCCTCACTCATTCTCCACTCCAGCCAAACTGGCTTATCCACTGTTCTCTCAACTTGGCACTCTATCTTTTCCCATCTTTGTACCTTTACACAGGCTCTACCCCTTACCTGGAATTCTCTTCTGCCTCATTTTCTCTTCATAGAATTTCCAGCTTCCTTTAAGCCTCAGCTTGGTTGCCATCTCTTATGGGAATTCTTTTTTTTTCTGATCTTACTCCGTCTTCAAATTTTTATATTTGCACTTATCTTTGTATGAGCTATTTCCCCACTGTAGAATAAAAACTCCTTGGGGGAGGGGTTAGGCAATATTTTTTTTCCTTTCTGTCTTTATAAACACAATGACCAGCCCATGTCCTTATACACAGAAAGAACTTGTTGGATTTGAACTGTACCCACGTGGGAAAGAAGACTCTAATAGGGTAATCAATTATCAAATTATCTTTGTAAAAGTGAAAAAGAGTTCCCACAGCAGGAAAACAGCTGAATCTGTCCACAAAATGTGAGACGTTGCCATCAATAAATTTCAAGGTGATTCTGCAGACAACATTCCCAAAACACACAATACAAGGATGAAACAGTGGACTTACTCTCTGTCGATCACCAGGCAGGTCACGGCTTCTGCAGCAATGACATTCGCAGTCCTCACGTCTTCCCTAGAAATTAAAATAGAAATGAACCCTTAATAAGGCAGGTCATTTTGGTAAACAATGTCTAATGAAAACATATTTCCTTAATCAAAATATTTGGATTTGTCCCATCCTACAGTTGAATTTTGAATAAATCTGCAATGTGGCATAAAGGAAAGAAAGTTAGCCTTGGATTCAGGAAGACCTGGGGAAAGTTCTGCCCATGACAAATACTGGCTGTGAAACCGTAGTCAAATCATTTAATGTGTTAAGGGCTCAGAGAAATCCTACAACCATAAATTGTAGAATAGGTGCTTATGTGAATTTGGAGAAAGGTTTTCTTCAATAGCAATTTCCCTCCATGCTAGAAATCACAGGTCTGGACAAGAAAAACAAAACAAAACAACACAACGAACTCTTGTTTGGTCTGATTTGTCCCAAGGAATAACTTCCTCATAATGCTATGTTTATTTCCAAACACAGAACAAAATTCTTTAATTTCCATAAACAATTGGAATAATATCCAATTACTGAAGATTAGTTAAAAAATAGAAAGCCTTCAGTGATACTGGGCCCTCAGTAACAGAACACAGCTGGTGAATGGTGCTCCATGTTCACCTGTGCCTCCCTCTTTTGTTATCATGGCATTTAAAAGGAAAGAATGACCATGATTTAGGCACAACCCAGGCACAGAGCTTTGTGCTGGGCAATGGAACACATACCCAGTTTACATAAGATGATGCCCCTGTGCTCATGGAGCTCCTGGGCTAGTAGAGGGATAAGATACAGCTAAACTCTCTCTCTCTCTCTCTCTCTCTCTCTCTCTCTCTCTCTCTCTCTCTCTCTCTCTCTCTCTCTCTCTCTCTCTCTCTCCCCCATACACACAGACACACACACGACAAAGCTTCTGAGAATTACAAAGCAAAACGTCTTATAAGTCCTAAGGAACACTCTTCCCAACCAAAAAACTGGAAGGCTTCCTGGCAGAGGCGGTGCTTGACGTGGGCTTTATAAAGGAATGAACAGGAGCTCAACATCCAGATGGGACGGAATGAGAATCTTTTCATTTTGGGAAAGAGTTTGGGCAAAGCATAGAAGTATGGGAGCAAGGTCTCTATTTGGGATTGGAGGTAAGTTGCCTGCAATACAGTATGTGTGTGTGTGTGTGTGTGTGTGTGTGTGTGTGTGTGTGTGTGTGTGTGAGTGAGAGAGAGAGAGAGAGAGAGAGAGAGAGAGAGAGAGAGAGAGAGAAGGAGAAGCAAGATAAAGCTGAGGAGG
>JAQQSZ010002164.1:0-14845 GCA_028646595.1 Phalanger gymnotis | reverse complement strand
GTTTTGCAGGCAACAAGAAAATAAGATACACAGGCAATGGGGCATAGAAATTTATCTTGCCCTACCAGAAAGGAAGGGAAAAGGGGATGGGAGGGTAGTGGGGTGACAGAAGGGAGGGCAGACTGGGGAACAGGGCAACCAGAATATACACCATCTTGGAGTGGAGGGGAGGGTAGAAATGGGGAGAAAATTTGTAATTCAAACTCCTGTGAAAATCAATGCTGAAAACTAAATATATTAAATAAAATTTATAAAAGACAAAAAAAAGAATGTAAACAGTTTAACCATCATTAAGACTTATTATTCTTTACTCGTGTTTTCCTTTTTAAGTTTATATTAATTTGCATTTGTTTAACAAATGTTCTTAGCTTTCATCTTTTTATTAGCAGTGCATAAACATCCTCTCTTTCAATAAAGATTCATTCCTCCCCCCATGAGATTATACTCATTTATTTCTGGTTTAATTATTCTTGGTTTTAAGCCTACATCCTTTTCCTTCTGGAATATCATATTCAAAATTTTCCACTCCTTTACAATTGTGGCTGTTATGGCTTGATGGTACATTATTTATTTGTTTCTAGCTGTTATAGATAGAAAGATAGATAGATAGATAGATAGATATTTAAATTTACTTGGGACCTCTAAATTTCTGGGGGTTTTCAGTTTAGGATTTCTTCCAAGAGGTCACTAATGTATTAATTTAATTTCTAAGTTGTTTGGTACTACTCGTCTTTATTTTTTCATAAGACTTCTGTCTGGGGCATTTTCTAGATCTTTCTAGAAGAAGTGTGGTGGGAAAATGAAAGTATTTCTTTCTGTTCTTCTGTCATCTTGATTCTGCCTTTATTTTCTTTATCTTTTTCAACTATTTTCTTTATCTTCTCGTTTTTAAAAAATTCAAATTTCATGATAATTTTTTCCTCTTTTGCAGGCCAGTGGTTTGATCATATATTGATTTTGATTTGGAAATAATTTCTTTAATTGTATCCAGTTATTTTCTTATTTGCTAAAATATAATATTTTTTTTATTTTGTGTGACATTATCCAATGTTTACTACTTCTAGTATTTCTCCAATCTCTTGTCAAAGTAGTCATGATATATAGGTATGAGGCAGCCTTTATTTCTCAGGACCCATGTTTTTTAATATATTTTAATGTTTCTCTCCTATGCTTACCTTGCACTATACTGTAAGCTCCATGAAAACAATGGCCATATTCTTTCTAACCTCACTCACTCATCATTTAGCTCAGTGTTGGGATTTAAAGCACGTTTGTTGTATCTTCTACCTCTTTGGAACTCCATGAAATTCCATGTTACAATTCCAAGATGATGTTCTTTTCACTGTCCTTCCCTGGAAAAATGGAAACCATTAAACTATATACTTTAAAGCATGGTGCAGCTGATAAAGCACTATAACAGGTACCTAGAATTTTGCATTCTAGTCGCAGCTCTTCCAATAATTATACAAACTTGAATATTTAATATGTTTGGCTCAACTTTTTCTCATACATAAAATGAGGATAAAGATATTTTCAATATATGCACAAAGTGATTGAGAGGAAGTGGTTTGTAAAATTGAAAAACACTTTAAAGGTGTATTACCATTTTTTTAATTGTTGTTTCACATTTGATTTTTTTACTTATCCAACATTTATCTTCAGGCATTAGTCACTACTGCTATTAACAACTTGAAAAATAAATTCAGTTTTAAAACTAATCAAATCCACATATTAATAATTACCAGTCATTTGCCTTAATAACTTATAGGTATCTTTTCAAACATATTTTTAAAAAGATATTTTGTAAGAGAAGCACCATTCTATAAAGACCAAAAGAGGACATATGTGAAGAAGTCTACTATAAGATATGTCTTCTAGATTTAAAATACTTATACTACCACCTTCAAGCTTTGACTGCTAAAAGCAGATATAGGATTTAACTGGATTACAAAATAATGAAGATCCTCTCCACTCAAATTCTGAATAATTAAGAGCAAACTACTTAGGGCCTCAGTTTGCTCATGCATAAATCAAATGAAAGGTCCTTTACAATTTCAAATCTGTGAATTCAAATGGTTCTGGGGCATTTAGTTGATGTGCTCAGAGGGCTAGACTTAAATAAACCAAATAGTTATCTAATATTCTATATGAATTACCACAAATCCAAATTGGTCTTTCTAATCCATTGCATAGAACAATAGCCATGTAGTGAGAAAGAGGGGACGGTAATTCAAGGAATAAGTTAACTCCTTCTTCCCCTGCAGAGAGGAAGCATGGATACATCTCTGAATTTTTAGTTATTAAGGTCTATGTTCAAATCCTTCTTCACATATTTATTAGCTATGTTGTCTTGAGTAAGCCACTTAAAATCTGTGTGCCTCAGCACCCTCAGCTCTAAAATGAGGGGCCTTAACTCAACAGCCTTCCAGTTATAAATTTATGATCAAATGATGTGGCATTAAAGTTGCTATATGCTTCTTCATTTTTGTGTCTTGAGAAGGGTAAAACTGATTTGAATAACAGATATCTGAAGAAACAGAAAGTCCATTGTTTCAGGTTCCTGCCTTTCTTTTGGCATTGCCACTGTGCTTGCTTTTGGCACCTAATACTGTTTCAGAAGCTTCATCAGAGTCATTAAAGTGTTGGCTCTCATTAGTTTAATCTGTTGTAATAATAAAAATAAGGTTTAATGTTTTCCCACTTTGTCTCATCTGTTTTCATGTGAGAACCTAATAGATTTCACAATTCCTAGGAGATAGACTAATGGAACAGCAAGACAAGTTGTCAGTACTGTCAGTGTTATAGGATAAAAACATAATGACAGAGATCTATACATCAAATGTTGTTTTAAAAATGAAACACAATCTGCTCCATGTAAAATCTGCTTTTTAGTTAGTATCTTTAAACAGTGGTATTTGGTACCATAATGTTTGTGAACTGCTTAGGTGACCCCCTCACTTCCACCCCCTTCCTTTAGCTGTCTTGAGCCCATGTAGACCAATTCTCTCCATGGTGTTTTATGAAAGGGATATCGAGTACTTGGTTGTAAAGAAGGAAATCTAATTAAAGCTTGATAAATTGTTTGTCACTCTGACTCACTGTAGATAGTCACAGTGTCTGATTCTCCTGAACCTACAAGATTGAGTTAAGGATTAGTGACTTTAAAGGTCAAGCATAATATAAGGGCATAGAGACCCAAATGCTTTCTGAACACTAAAGGAGTTATAGGAGACTGCAAATTCATTATATGCCATTAAGCCATACTCAATGGCTCCAAAGAAGTGATTGATTATGGAATATCACAGTGTCTGTGACATGCTAACATTCAAGGAGCATCCTAAAGCAAGGGCTTTTGGAGGAATATATTAGCTGTGGCTGCTTGATTTTCTATTCTACAACTTCACTCAGATTTACAACTACTTTTCTTCTTTTTTGCTTCCTATGTTCATGGAATGACTGAAAGGAAAATGAAATTACCTTTTTTCCAAGTTGCATGTACTTACAGATGAGAAAGTATACTGTTTTCCATAGTTAAAATCCCATTTATCCATCCATCCATCCATCCATCTATCTATCTATCTATCTATCTATCTATCTATCTATCTATCTATCTATCTATCTATCTATCTATGTATCTATCTATCTCTCTCTCTCTGTGTCTGTCTGTCTGTCTATCTATCTGACTAATAAAGGAATGATATCACCAAATAAAATATGTGATTGAATAGCATGGTGGGAAGAGTCCTTAAAACTGTTAGGGGAATAGAATCAATCTTTGCTATTAAACTGCTAAGGTGATACTAATCAGGTTCACAGTAGTTTCTGAGGGAGGAGTTCTTACCCCTTTTTTTATATTAAGGACCCCTTTGGCCATCTAGTGAAGCCTATGGACCCTTTTTCAAAATGTACTCAAGCACATATTATAGATAGTACTATGAGGTAATTCAAAGGTTAGTCAAAATAGAGATTTTCTCCCATCCAAGTTTGCAGATTCCCTGGAATCTCTCTCTGGGTACCTGAGCAGTCCATGAACAGCAGGTTAAGAACTCCTAGACGAAAGTAAATCAAACACCAAGCAAATAGCACAATTGGGAGACAGTTCAACTTGAGGTCATCATTTGCATTACTAAATTTAGGTAGGCAGGATGCAGTATATGGCCTCGAAAAATTCCATAAGAATAAATGATAAGCAGGAGTATCCTGGAGTCAGTTGATATCAAAATCAATTCTTCAGAGTAAACATTTATTCCTTCTGGGAAAAGCAAATGCCAGAAATCAGGACTGAATGGATTGTTTTGCTGATCGTCTACACTCAAGAATGTAACATAGAAAATAGTAAAAACATAGATTTTTCTTAAAAAATGTTCCATAAATATAGTTGTTCAACCTTTATCAACGAACTCCTAAAATTAGGTGCATAGTGTATATGGGTTAAATGGCTAACCTAAAGTCCTTAGAGGTTATCTTAGTCTGGAACAGGCCCTTCTCTATAGGTACAGTGGACTGGAGGCCCTAACCTCTTCTAGAGTCAAATTTGTTGACCACTGCTAGCATAACTCCCAATTGACAGAACCCATGAACCTGTCCATTCAGATGTAAGTTGTATATCATTTCTCTTTCTCCTGGTTGCTAAATTGCTTCTGGTTCCTGAGTGCCTGTGGTTTCCCACACCTGTTACTCATTCTCATGGGTTCTCTGTTACCACTGATGCATACTACCAATGTCAAATGCACTGGTAAGTATAAGTAACTTCTCATCTGCAACTGCAATCACCTTTGTTCTTTCTATTCACTATACCCCCCCCAAAAAATAATTCTGACAGCAATCTGGACTGTGCATTTTCATAGAGTTGATGTCCCACTCCTGCTGCCTCGTTGTCTGATCCAGGACTTCTGATGCTGTGGTTTTCTCTGGTCTAAACAGCACACCACTGAAACAATATGGAGATAGTGTTTTTCCTTAGCAAGGGAAATACATTTAGGTTTCTGTCAACCAGTCTGGAAAGATAAGGGAAAGTTCAGGTACAACTGGGTAATATGAACACTAAGCAGAACATTTTGCTTACTAGTCTGAAGAAGAAGAGGGAGGAGGAGGAGGAGGAGGACAAGGAGGATGAGAAGGAGGAGGAGGAGTAGTAGGAGGAGGAGGAGGAGCAGAGGAAGAGGTGGAGGAGGAGGAGGAGGAGGAGGAGGAGGAGGAGGAGGAGGAGAAGAAGACTAACGGGTAAATGATTGCATACTACTCATTTAGGATCAGGGTCTGGGTCTGGATTATCCCTTTAACAATGTCAGGAAAAGCCTCAGTAATTGTGCTGACTAGTTTATTTCACCCTTCTCTCACTATAGGCATGGGTTCCCAGTTTTTAGGTACCATTACCTCCCATTGTGGCTCTGTAGAATTCATCAGACTTTCAATAGAGGACTCTGCTTTGGAGATTTTACTTTCCAGCCACAGCTGGTCAGCACCTGTTTCTAACATCATCACCACCCTCCCTGTTTAACTTGTGTTGTTGTTAAGATTTTGAATAACCTTGGTTTTAGTGCACAGGCCTTCAAAACAAGTAGACTGGACTCTAATTTCTGAATAAGGAATGACAATTTATTGACATTTTTCCTTATACTAGCAATCTAATTTTTCTAGGTCTATTAAAAACAGGTAACGAATATTCCTCCAGTACTATAGTTACATTCCACGACAACTATCTTTAGCATCCATTGGCCTAATCCCATTAGTTTAGATAGGACCTTGCCCCATACCCTTTGAGAAGTTTCCTCATGTGTATCCATAAGAGTTTATGTCATCAGGTGCCAGGCTGCTGCATACAGCTATCTAAACTCTTGAGGATCTGAACCACCCCTTTTTCCACTTCAACAATAAGGATAGCCATGAGATCATTCTAGTCTAATCCTGACAACTAATTTCTAATATGCGCCCGATTTGATTCAGGTAGATCTGATGGTTAAGGCTCCAGATTTAAATGAAATGAAATACTCATGATCATATAACACGGAACAAAAAAAACAAAATTTAGGCAATGGCATAGAAAGGATATTCGGCAGTATATGACATTGATTGAATTAGACACAGCCCCTTGAATCTCTCTATATAGAAATATATCTGGTCAGAAAGCTATGATGACTTGCATGACAGTGAGACATCCATCGAGTACAAAGGGATCTTGCTTCTCATAGACCTGAATTTTTATGCTTTAGGGGATCAAAAATCTACATCAATGCCTTAGGCCCTTGGACTCCCTTTACCTCTAAGATAAAAATACAAATGTTTCAGTTTTCCATAAGATGGCTGCCTCTTACCTTCACACCATTACCCTTCTGTATTATAGATTCTGGAATTATATATTATATTCTATATTCTGGAAATAAATGGCCCCTTAGCTATTCCCTTTGATATTCCATCTTGAATTTTCATGCCTTTTGCTGTCATTCTTTCTTGCTTAGAACATTTTCATGTCAGAAAACCCCTAGTTTCTATTAAAACTTAGCTTAGATTCTTCTTCCTAACTCTAGCCTTTCCTGATCTTACCAAGTGTTAGCACTTCCCCAAATTAATTTATTCCCCTCTGTCTATGTCATATCTCCCTAGTAAAATAAATAGAAGGTTAATCAGGGCATCTGACAAATTGATGAATGTTTTGTACTTTGACTGAATCTCTCTCTGGAAGACTGGGTCATTCTTACTAATTCCTCCTTGAGAAGGCTGAAGATATCTCTTGAGCCTCAATGCTGTCCACCCATTTATATCTAATTCAGGACAAATAGTTAAATCTCAGTGATAGAGAGTGATTGTTTTGGGCTGTAGTGAATTGGAAGAATCCTTTTTTTTGCTGAAACTATCAAAGGGGAACATTTAAGGCAATTAACTCTTTTGAGAGAGAACAAGAGAGAGTAGGAAGCAGAGGCCTTGCAGTTGACATCTTGTACAACGATATAAACTCCACTCAACTTAAAAGATGTTAGCCTTGGAGACGCAGTGGCAGTCTCTTCAACCAAAGGACAGTAGAATAACAAAACTTCTCAGACTCTTAAATCTTGATATCTCTCATAGTAGAATCCAGTTATGAAGAGGCCTATTGCAACTACCCATAAATTGGGTGGTCAAGGAGAAGGAAGCCATGTAATGTAATGATAAAATTTCCTGAACTCCATATTTCTGGAAGAGTTTTTAGAATCTATTTCCAGATTCTGTGGGAGAACATTGTAAGAGAAGCAAGAAGAGAGAAAGATTTGAGTTGAACAAGGAAAAGGAAATCAGTCACAGAGGAGATGTTTAGATTAGTGAAACATTTCCAAAGTTGAATTTAGGGAGGAAAAATTCGGTAAAATTTGGGAGAAATTTGAAAACATTTGAAGGGAAATAATCTCAAGGCCCAGATTCTGATTAGCTTCTGCTTCTACAGTGAAAGATAAGCGAGATCAAGAAAAACTGATAATTTTTTTTAATTAAGGAGATTCTATGAGCATTAGGGAATAGAAACTGAAAAAGTAAACCCAGAAAATATAAGAAATAGTGGTTCGCAAGACAGAGCAAAGTGAGGTAAAACTTGGAACATTAAGTAAACAGAGTGGATTGATGGACAGATGAAATAGAAAGGGGGTTGGTGAAAGATTGAAGGGGATATGTCTGAAGCTATGGAGTTGTTGGGACAAAGAAAATTATTTTGAATGAAGTTGTCAATGTATCAAGAGGGGATAATTGGCTGTAAACATTTTACCTGTTGCTTAGTGTTTAGGTGGAAGTACTGACTAATAGTTCAAAGGAATAAGGTGCACAATCTCAACCATCATAGAAAGTGTAGGAAATTATGCAATGGCTTGCACTGAGTGCAAGATATTTATATTTCTGTAGTTGGTGAATGGAATGTTGTGTTGCCATGGTAGGCTGATAAACCTGGAAGATGATGAAACTAGAGGATTGCCTTTCTACACTCCAGGTAGGTGGAACAAAATGTATCCAGAGGAGAAATTTGAGCTTTATCATCATTAAAGAGTGGTAGAATGTTAAACAAAAAGGGAAGGTAAGAAAATTACATCTGCTCAATTAGACCTTTAAAAACACTTAAGGCTTTTTCTGAAGAAGAGAGAACTTGTTGCTCTGAAAAAGAATTTGCTTGTCTATAAAAGAATGATAAAGCAGAGTTAAAAAAAGGTGTCAGGTGAACTTATCCAGTAAGAATAAGGGGAAGCAAAGCAGTAGTCAGTAATTCTTTGTTTAGAATCACAGAGAAAGTAATTTGTTAATATGATAGCAATAAAAATATCTGATAGTTTTCTTCAGCCATATGGGAAACCTAACAAAGATTCTCTGAAGACTTATAAAAATGACAATTTCTCTTGTGTATTTAATAAGTAATTATATTTTTTAATTTAGTATTTTATTTTCCCCCTACATCTAAAAGCAATTTTCAACATTCATTTTTTTAAAAATTGATTTCCAAATTCTCTCCCTCCCTCCCCACCCCTACTCATTGAGAAAGCAAGTAATTTGATATAGGTTCTACATGTGTAGTCATGCAAAACCTATTTCCATATTAGTCGTGGTATAAAAGAAAACATAGACCAAAATAAAACCCAAGAAAAAATGAAGAAATGTAAAAAAAAAAGTTTCAATCTGTATTCAGAATCCATCAGTTCATTCTCTGCCCATGGTAAACATTTTTCATCTTAAGACCTTCAGAGTTGTCTTGGATCATTGTGTTTCTGAGAATAGCTAAGTCATTCAAGGCTGATCATCTTACAATATTGATGTTACTGTGTACAAAGTTCATGTTTCTACTCATTTTACTTTGTATCAGTTCACATAAGTCTTTCCAGGTAGTTTTGAGAGCATCTAGCTCACCATTTCTTGTAGTACAATAGTATTGCAGTATAAAAATAAACAACAAATTATTCAGCTATTCCCCAATCAATGGGCACCACTCAATTTCCAATTTTTTTGTCAATAGAAAAGAGCTACTATAAATATTGGGACACAGTGCCACAGTGTTCTACATAATGGTTGAATCAGTTCACCATTCCACCAATAGTATATTAGTGTCCCAATTTTCCCATATCTCCTTCAGCATTTGTCACTTTATTTTTCTATCCTATTAGCCAATCTAATAGATATGAGATAGTATATCAAAATTGTTTTAATTTGTATTTCTCCAATCAATAGTTACTTAAGAGCATTTTTTTTCATAAGGCTATGGATAGTCTGATTACCTCATCTGAAAAGTGACTGTTCATAATTTTTGATCCTTTGTCCAGTGGAGAATGGCTCTTATTTCCATAAATTTGACCCAATTCTCTATATATTTGAGAGATGAAACCTCTATCAGATACACTCACTTCAATTTTTTTCACAGCTTTGATTGCTACCTATGTTCCCCTCCATTCAACTCCCCCACTCTTTTATTCTATTTTCTCTCTCCTTTCATACCCCTCAAGATGTTGCTTTTGACTATTGCCTCCCCAAATCAATCCTCCCTTCTATAAGCAGCCCTCCCTTCTCATCCTTTTCCCCTCCTACTTTCCTATAGGATAAGATAAATTTCTATATCCAACTGCGTGCGTGCGTTTTTCCCACTTTGAACATATTCTGATAAGAGCAAGGTTCATTTACTACCCCCTCCCATTACCCCCATCTTCTCCTCCATTGTAAAAGCTTTTTCTGTCCTCTTTCATGGGAGATAGTTTATCCCATTCTACCTCTCCCTTTTTCCTTTCTCGTAGTGCATTTCTCTTTCTCATGCCTTAATTTTATTTTCTAAATATCATCCCATCACATTCAACTCAAACCTGTACCTTCTCCCTATATACACTCCTTCTAACTGCTCTAGTAATGAGAAAATATTTATTAGTTAGAAGTATCATTTTACCAATTAGGATTGTAAACAGTTTAACCCTATAAAGTCTCTTATGATTTGCCTTTCCAATTTATCTTTTTATAATTCTCTTGAGTCCTGTATTTGGAAGTCAAATTTTCTATTCAGCTCTAGTCTTTTTATCACGAGTGTTTGAAAGTCCTCTATTACATTGAACATCCACTTTCCCCCTGAATAGAGTTATACTCAGCTTTGCTATGTAGGTGATTCTTCTTTGTAATCCTAGCTCCTTTGCCCTCTGGAATATCATATTCCAAGCCCTCTGATTCTTTAATGTAGAAGCTGCTCAATCTTGTCTTGTACTAACTGTGACTCAAAGATACTTAACTTTTTTCTGCCTGTTACAATATTTTCACCTTCATCTGAGAGCTCTGGATTTTGGCAATAATATTTCACGGAGTTTTCATTTTGGGATCTCTTTCAGGAGGTGATGAGTAGATTCTTTCAATTTTTAATGTTACTCTCTGGTTCTAGAACGTCAAGGGAGTTTTCTTTTATAATTTCTTGAAAAAAATGATATCTAGACTTCTTATTTTTTATCAAGGCTTTCAGGTAGTTCAATAATTTTTAAATTATCTTTCCTTGATCTGTTTTCCAGGTCAGTTGTTCTTCCTATGAGATATCTCACATTGTCTTCTATCTTTTCATTCTTTTAGTTTTGTTTGTTTTGTTTATTTGTTTTTGATACCACATAAGGTCATTAGCTTCTATTTGCTCAATTTTAATTTTAAAGATTTCTTTTCCTTAGCAAGGTTTGGTACAGCCTTTTCCTTTTGGGTATTTCTATTTTTCAAAGTGTTGTTTTTTTCAATGAATTTTTGTGCCTCTCTCTATTTGGCCAATTTTGTTTTCTAAGGACTTCTTTTCAGTGAATTTTTGCATATCTTTTCCCATTTGACCTATTTTGCATTTCAAGGCATTCTTCTTCTCCTTTTATTTTTGTACCTCTTTTTTTATCATTTGGCCTATTCTATTTTAAGGTGTTATTTTATTCAGTATTTTTTTGTTCCTCTTTTACCAGGCTGTTGACTCTTTACGCATAATTTGTTTTTGCACCACTCTCATTTCTCTTCTCAATTTTTCCTCTACTTCTCTTACTTGATTTTTAAAAATCCTTTTTGAGCCCTTCCATGGACAAAGAAAAATTCATATTTTTCTTGGAGGCTTTGGATGAAGTAACTTTGACTTTGGTATCTTCTTCTGGGTGTTTTGATCCTTTTTGTCACCACAAGGACTTTCTATGGTCAGAAATTTTTTCTGTTGTCTGTTCATTTTCGTAGCCTTTTTCTTGACTTTTAACCTTCTCTTAAAGTAGTGCTCTGCTTCCAGAGTGGAATGTGCACTGTCACAAATTTCAGAGGTTTTATGCAGCTGCTTTCAGAGCTCCTTCTAGGAACTTGTAATTTTTCAGTTCTTCCCACATGATATGATCTAAGGAGAGGTCTTTACTCCTCTCCTGGCCTGTGTTCTGGCCTGTGAGTGACTACAATGACTCTTTTCTGTGCTGGAACTGTGAGGAGGGTCCCCACTCTACCGTGGCCACAAACTCTGGTGTACTAGCACTCCTTCTTGTCTTAGGCCTGCCACTCAGGATTTTTACCTTTCTCTAAGTATGGACAAAACACAGAGTCCTGCCCCCAGTGCAAGCAGAGATACCCTTGTAATCTCCTTCTGACCAGTTGTTTGTCCCTCTTAATATCAATAGGCTGAGAATTCTGGAAGCAGATGCTGCTGAAAGATGATTAAATCACTCCTGAGTCCCTCTCCTGGTTTGATGGGGCCCAATCTGCACTGGTACAGCCTGTACAGAACTGGGCTCCACTCTTACATCTGTACGACAGACATTTCCTACTGACCTCTCAAGTTTTCTTTAGCTGGAAAACTGTTTCACGTCATCTTATGAGGTCGGGGGAGTTCTGCTTTTTCAGGAATTGTTTTAAGACATTATTTTTAATCATCTCTGGAAGGGTTTGGGGAAGAGCTCAAGCAAATCCCTTCTCTCTTCTATCTTGTCTTCCTATTCCATAACTAATTATTGAGTTAGAAATCAGCCCCTGTAGGTTATTCAGGCAGCTTTTGAAGTTCAGGGCTGATATTTAGAGGAGGAACTAAGATCTATTCAAAAGGTAAAGTAAAGTGATTTGATGGTTGCTGGCCCATTATGTTTTACTCAGGCAGGCTTGGGAAAGTGTGGGTTCCACCTTTGGGCAAGGTGATATGGATACTTTGATTAAAACATAGTCATCACAGTCATGTCTACAGACCCTCATTAAAACAAGCATCCTTCCATTATAATATTCATTCTATCATTAATTATTAACCAATCAGATTTGATTTCCAACCTGGAGACCATGCACTCTTCTAAGGACATATGAAATTTGATTGAGTTCCATGAAGGGTCATTGGCATTCTAGAGTGTCACTGACCATTTTATTGATGATATGCTAGCATTATTAATAAAATGATTAATTACCCAGAAACTATGGTTCTCAAACTTTTTAATACATCACGATGACAATTCATCTGGAAAAAAAACCATGGAGAAAGACGGATAACTTCTTGACTTGCTTTCATAATAATTTCATCCTTCAAAAAGTGGAGGAACTAGCAAATAGAAAGGCTGTGATTGAACTGATTCTCATTAATAGAGAAATAGTGATTTCTAAGGTGGAATTGATGGTAATCCCAGGGATAAGTGACTTTGCCTCCTTGAATTTAAGATAGAAAAGGAGGTGAAATGTGACAAAGTCTGAAACACATTCTTGACTTTGGGAATTGAGATTTTACAGAATACAGAACAAAGATAATTACAATTCCATGGAGGAAAATGTTCAGGGCAAGTCAGCTTACAGGGATTGGAGATGCTCAACTTAAATTTTGAAGTCATAACACCACCACTAAAATGTTTAGTTTTACATCCATCCATTTCTTCCATTGCTTTCTTGAATAGCTTTTCCAAAAATGAAATATATATATATATATATATATATATATATATATATATATATATATATATATATTCCTTTCACCTTTAAAGTTTTTTCCCCTTTTTTGTTTCTTCCATCTTTTGGCTTTCACAGAGACTTGTGTCATTCTGGATAACACCACATCCCTAGGCAATCTTTCCATCATGGGATGCATTTCGATTTATAGTTTCTGGCTCAAGCGGGTCATGGTGGGGATTTGCCTCATGGGATTGATGCAGATTTATGTAATGGTGCAATCGGGTAGGATCTGCAAATTAAAAAGAAAGCGTGTGGCCTGGGATATTTTTAAATTTTTTCCTATTTTTGCTAGCTATGGTTCTATGGAGCCCCAGGAGAAGCAGTGGCTTGAGGGAAAACAGTCAAGTAACAGTGAAGGGAGTGGTTTTCTGGGTGCCTAGAGCAGAGTCCCTGTGAGATACCCTCTACTTCTCCCTCCTTACCCCACTAGCACTCCAGAGGAGACAGACCAGAGCATTGGCTGTGGGGAGGAAAACAAGCATCAGCTTAGAGGTGGTGGGGATGGCCAGAACCAGGGCTTGAGTGGATTAGCCCAGCTCTGGACTCTACTGGAAAGGTGAATGTCCTGAGATGGTACTGCATGTGGTGCCCTGGAGCAGGAGCAGAGAACTGCCTTCATACAGACTCAGCAAGAATGATTGATGACTTGAGAGAAAAAGCAGAGAGCTTCCCACATACCGACCAAGCAAGAGAGGAGAATAGCCTGACAGCCAAACTTGATGAGGTTTGAGCAAAAGTGGAGAGCTACCAGAATCAGAATTCAGTCAGAAAACAGGAGTGGCCAGCTCCTGCTAGAGGATAAGGAACTCTGGAGCTTGGAATTCATCATGGGGGCAAGATTAAAACTTTGCAGCAAGCGGTTGAGAATACTTTTTTGCTGCCTTTCCCTGGGACAGTTGCTTTAACCTTCAAAGTTGTTTTGTCTCCTTTTTAATTCCTTCCAGCTTTTAGCCTTCACAGAGAATTGGCCATTCTGGATAACACTGCATCCCTAGGCAAATTTTCTATCATGGTTTGCATTTCCATTTATAGTTTCTGGCTCACATGGGTCACGATGGAGATTTGCCTCACAGGATTGATGTAGATTTATGTAATGTCATAGTCAGGCAAGATCTGGGGAGCAATGGAGTTGTCTATGGTGGGTGGGGGAAGTGCTGTGGACTCCTGAGGACCCACCCTCTTGGCTTTGTTGCCCAGCTGCCCCTCAAGACTTGGAAGTGCAGACTGGAACAGTGTGGGGAGAACACATCCCAAAGGGAAATTTATTTGGACTTTTTTGTTTGTGTTGGTACTTTACTCATTAAAGCACACCTGAACCTGAGAGTGCCAGGAGGAAGCCTGCAACAGCAATGTGGGAAGAAGGGCACACCCTCAAGAAAGACTTTACTTAGATACTCTGTATTGACTGAAGAGATTGTAACTTGCTGTGACTTGTGTGGATGGTATTTGTATTTTCTGTCACCCTTTAAGGATAATATGTTGTACTGTGGAAGACCCTGGACTGGGACCCCCTGCTTGTGTACATAAGTATTTTGGAGGATGCTACTGAATGATATGTTTTGCTTAAAAATGTTGCTGTGAATGTTATGCTTTAGTTCCCTGAACGTTATCACAAAGTATAGTGCCTCTATTTGTTCCAGGGTCCATGGACATTTATATTGTGTGGTCAAGGAGCCTGGAAGGGATAGAGTGTAATGGCAAGCAAAGTGGGACTTTTTGTTGTCTTTTGATTTGGAGTGCTTCTCTGCACTAAGGCAATCAACTGCCTTTGTTTCAATCAAGAGTCTTTAACTGAATCTAGAGTCTTTCATTACCTGCTTAAGTCATGGGAAGGCTTAGGTCACGAGTCTGAGTTCCATGGTTCTGACACCCTCTGACCCTGAAGAAGTATATACATACTCTTAGCTTAGCATATTGCTTGGGGCTCACTCACTGGAAGAGTGTCATGTGATTTGAC
>JAQQSZ010002163.1:0-14845 GCA_028646595.1 Phalanger gymnotis | reverse complement strand
GGGAGGTCCGTGTGGGACCGACCTTACCCAGGGACCATCCAGGCTGTCCTGCGGTGGAGCCCTGCTTCCCTCTGCCACTTTGTGGGTTCTGCAGCTCTAAAATTGGTTCAGAGCCATTGTTTTATAGGTTTTTGGAGGAACTTGGTGGGGAGCTCACGCCAGTCACTGCTTCCCAGCCGCCATCTTGGCTCCACCCCCCGCCTTCTGATATTTTAATGTAGAAACTGCTAAATCTTGTGTTATCTCGACTGTGGCTCCACAATACTTTAATTGTTTCTTTCTGTATGCTTTCAATATTTTCCCCTAGACCTGAGAATTCTGGATTTTGGCTCTGACATTTCTGGCAGTTATCATTTTGAGATCTCTGTTAGGAGGTGATTGGTGGATTTTTTTCAATTTCTATTTTACCCTCTGGTTCTAGAATATCAGGGCAGTTTTCCTTGATCATTTCTTGACAGGTGGTGTCTAGACTCTTTTTTATCCTGATTTTCAGGTAGTCCAATAATTTTTTAAATCATCTCTGCTACATCTATTTTCCTGGTCAGTTGTTTTTCCAATCAGATATTTCACATTGTTTTCCTTTTTTATATTCTTCTGGTTTTGTTTTATTGTTGTTTTATTTCTCATAAAGTCATTCGGTTCTACTTGCTACATTCTAATTTTTAAGGAATTATTTTCTTTAGCAAATCTTTGGATCTCCTTTTCCATTTGGCCAATTCTGCTTTTTAAGGCATTGTTCTCTTCATTGGCTTTTTGGACCTTTTATACCATTTGGCCTAGCATGTCATTTAAGGTGTTGTTTTAATCAGTATTTTTGGGGAGTCTCCTTTAAAAAGGTATTGACTAATTTTTTTATGATTTTCTTGCATCAGTCTCTTTTATCTTCTCATTTTTACTTCCACCTCTCTTACTTGATTTTCAAAATCCCTTTTGGGTTCTTCCATTACCTGAGACCAATTCAAGTTTTTTTGTGGAGACTTTGGATATAGGACCTTTGACTTTTCCTTGTCACCATGGTAACTTTCACTAGTCAGAGTTTAGTTTTTTTTTTTTTTCCCCTGCTGTTTGCTCATTTTCCCAGCCTATTACTTGAATTTTAACTGTTTGTTTAAGTAGGCTTCTGTTTCCAGTGTGGCGGTTGCACTGTCTCAAGCTTCAGGGCTTTTTTGCAGCTGTTTTCAAAGATACTTCTAGGGACCTGTAAGTTTTCAATTCTTCATAGATGATATGATCTAGAGAGTTCTTTATTACTCTCCTGGACTGTGCTGTGGCCTGTGAGCAACCGCAAGCACTCTTTTCTGGCCTGGAACTGTGAGGAGGGTCCTCTTCCACTGTGGCCACAAGTTTTGCTGTGTTAATGCTCCTCCTTGCCCTGAGATTGCCACCCAGGACTGCAGATCAGATCTGAGTATGGACAAAGCAACAGAGTCCTTCAGTGCTATCAAAAAGACCCCTGTAATCTCCTTCTGACCCCCAATTTGACCCCCTTATAGTCCATTGGCTGAGAGCTCCAGAAGTGGCCACTGCTGCCACCACTAAAAATTCATCATTCCCAAAGCAAACTTCTGGTGTGGGGGTGATGCTGGCATGGCCTGTGCTGAACTGTACTTCATTCTCACCCACAACAGATCCTTACTGCTGACTTTCTAAGTTGTCTTTGGTTTCTGTGGGCTAAGGGTCTGGAAACCTCCACTGCTACCACTGACTTAGTTGGCCTGAGGTCTGCTCTGGGTTTGCTGGGGCTGGGGCTGTGCTAGCATGGCCTGTGCTAGACTGTATCCTCTCTCACCCTGGTGCAACAGAGCTTTCCTACTGAACTTTCAAGTTGTCTTGGGCTAGATATTTGTTTCACTCTGTCTTTTTTGTGGATTCTCCTGCTCCAGAATTTTTATAGACTTGATTTTTAAAGGTATTTGGAAGGTTTGGGGGGTGAGGAGCTCAACCAAGTCCCTGCCTTACTCCACCAAATTGGCTCCACCTCCCAGGATATATTTTTGATTGATCTTATATTTCTTTTTTTAATTTAATATTTTTATTATTAAATATTTTTAATTTTCAACAATGATTTCCACAAGATTATGAGTTATAAATTTTCTCCCCATTTCTACCCACCCCAAACTCAAAGATGGCATACATTTTGATAGCCCCTTTCCCCAGTCTGCCCTCCCTTCTGTCAACCCTGCATTATCCACTTTGCCCTTATTTTCTTGCAGAGCAAGATAGATTTCTATACCCCACTGCCTATATACCTTATTTCCCAGGTGCATATAAAAACAACCTTTTTTGAGCATTTGTTTTTAGAATTTTGAGTTCCAAATTCTCTTCCTTCTTCCTTCCCCAGCCACCCTTCTTGAGAAGGCAAGCTATTCAACAGAGGTCACACGTGTGTCCTTATGCGAAATACTTCCATAATAATCATGTTGTGAAAAAGTAACTATATTTCCCTCATTCCTATCCTGTCCCCCTTTATTCAATTTTCTCCTTTGACCCCATTCCCACTCTCTTATCCCCTTCACCCCTACTCTCCTCCAGGGTAAGATTCCCAAGCGAATGTGTATGTTATTACTCCCTAAGTCAAATCTAATAAGAGCAAGATACATTCGTTCCCTTTCGCCTGCCCCCATTCTCTTCCAATAGAACTGCTTTTTCTTGGTACTTTGATGTGAAATAATTTACCCCATTCTATCTCTCCCTTTCTCCTTCTCCCAATATATTCCTCTCTCACTCCCTAATTTTATTTCATTTTCTTTTTTAGATATCAACCCTTCATATCCAACTCACCCTGTGCACTCTGTAGATATATATATATATATATACATATATGTATGTATATACATATATGTATGTATGTATGTATGTATGTATGTATATTCCCTTCAACTACCCTACTACTGTGAAAGGTAGCATGAGTTACAAATATCATCTTTCCAAGAAGGAATATAAACAAAATGGTTCAAATTTAGCAAGTTCCTTGTGATTTCACTTTCCTGTTTAAATTTACATGCTTCACTTGATTCCTGTATTGGAAAGTCAAATTTTCTTTTTTTAAATTTTTTAAAATATTTTTATTATACCCACATCTGTGATTTCATCTATGTAGGGAACTCCCGTTACAGAAGATCACTCTGTGGATGTAGTTTAGCTGCTTATGTGTAGCAGGGTTTTTTGGGTTTTTTTTTTTTTTGCAATTTCATGTTCAATATTTTTTTTATATTTTATTTTTAAATTTAATTTATTTAATATATTTAGTTTTCAGTATTGATTTTCACAAGAGTTTGAATTACAAATTTTCTCCCCATTTCTACCCTCCCCACAACTCCAAGATGTAGCATATTCTGGTTGCCCCGTTCCCCAGTCAGCCCTCTCATCTGTCATCCCACTCCCCTCCCATCCCCTTTTCCTTTCCTTTCAAGATAAATTTCTATGCCCCATTGCCTGTGTATCTTATTTCCCAGTTGCATGCAAAAACTTTTTTTGGTTTGTTTTTGAACATCTGTTTTTAAAACTTTGAGTTCTAGATTTTCTCCCCTCTTCCCTTCCCACCTATCCTCCCTAAGAAGTCAAGCAATTGAACATAGGCCACATGCGTATCATTATGTAAAACCCTTCCACAATACTCATGTTGTGAAAGACTAACTATATTTTGCTCCTTCCTAACCTATCCCCCTTTATTGAATTTTCTCCCTTGACCCTGTCCCTTTTCGAAAGTGTTTGTTTTTGATTACCCCCTCCCCCATCTTCCCTCCCTTCTATCATCCCCCGTTTTTTCTCTTCTTCCTCCTTCTTTCCTGTGGGGTAAGATACCCAATTGAGTATGTATGGTATTCCCTCCTCAGGGCAAATCTGATGAGAGCAAGATTCACTCATTCCCCCTCACTTGCCTTCTCTTCTCTTCCTACAGATCTGCTTTTTCTTGCCACTTTTATGTGAGATAATTTGCCCCATTCTATCTCTCCCTATCTCCCTCTCTCACTCAATATATTCCTCTCTCGTCCCTTAATTTGATTTTATTTCTTTTAGAAATCTTCCCTTCGTCTTCAACTCACCCTGTGTCCTCTCTCTCCCTCTATCTCCTTCTCTCTCTCTCTCTCTCTCTCTCTCTCTCTCTCTCTCTCTCTCTCTCTTTCTCTATGTACATATATATATATATATAGTACATATGTATGTATATGTATGCACATACATACATACATACACACTCACATATACATATATATATATATATACATATATATATGCATATTCCTTTCAGTTACCCTAATTCTGAGGTCTCATGAATCATACACATCATCTTTCCATGTAGGAATATAAACAGTTCAACTTTAGTAAGTCCCATGCAATTTTTTTTCTTGTTCTTTTTCTTGATTACCTTTTCATGCTTCTCTTGATTCTTGTGTTTGAAAGTCAAATTTTCTATTCAGGGCTGGTCTTTTCACTGAGAAAGCTTGAAAGTCCTCTATTTTATAGAAAATCCATATTTTGCCGTGGAACATGATACTCAGTTTTGCTGGGTAGGTGATTCTGGGTTTTAATCCTATCTCCTTTGACCTCCAGAATATCATATGCCAGGGCCTCAGATCCCTTAATGTAGAAGCTGCTAAATCTTGTGTTATCCTGACTATGTTTCCACAGTACTCAAATTGTTTATTTCTGGCTGCTTGCAATATTTTCTCTTTGACCCAGGAATTCTGGAATTTAGCTACAATATTCCTAGGAATTTTCTTTTGGGGATTTTTTGCAAGAGGCAATTGGTGGATTATTTTAATTCCTATTTTAACCTCTGATTCTAGAATATCAGGGCAGTTTTCCTCGATAATTTCTTGAAAGATGATGTCTTTCAGGTAGTCCAATAATTTTTAAATTATCTCTCCTGGATCTATTTTCCAGGTCAGTGGTTTTTCAGTGGGGTATTTCACGTTGTCTTCCATTTTTTTTATTCCTTTGGTTCTGTCTTATAATTTCTTGATTTCTCAGAAAGTCATTAGCTTGAAGTTGCTCCAATCTAATTTTATTCAGGGGTCTTTTGGATATGCTTTTCAGTTGGGCTAATTCTTCCTTTTAAGACATTTTTGTCCTCATTCACTTTTTGGAGCTCTTTTGCCATTTGGATTAGTGTATTTTTTAAGGTGTTACTTTCTTCAATATTTTTGGGGGTCTCCTTTAACAAGTCATTGACTTGTTTTTCATAATTTTCTTGCATCACTCTCATTTCTCTTCCCAATTTTTCCTCTACCTCTCTTACTTGATTTTCCAAATCCTTTTTGAGCTCTTTCATGGCCTGAGACCAATTCATATTTTCTTGGAGGCTTTTGATGTAGGCTCTCTGACACTGCTGACTTCTGTCTGTGTGTGTTTTCATCTTCTTTTTCACCAAAATAAGATTCTATAGTCTGAGTCTGCATCTTTTTATGCTACCTGCTCATGTTCCCAGCCAACTACTTGACCCTTAAGGTTTTTTTCAGGGTATGACTGTCTTTAGAGTGGAGTGTGCTTTGTCCCAAGCTTTATGGAACTTGTGCTGCTGTTTTCAGAGCTACGTATACTCCACAGTTACCACACTGCCACAACTACCACCCCAAAGAACTGCCAACCAGGACCACAACCCAGATTGAAGCAGGGCAAAGCTGGAGAACTCTACCTTGTACCACCAAAACACTCCCCGCACTCCCACTCTGATGTGCCCTTTGATTCCTCCCACCTTCTGTGCCTAGAGCTGGAAGCAGTCACATCTGGAACTCTGGAAGCAGCCAATGCAGCTTTGGAAGCAGCCACCAGAGTTTCCTGATGCTGTAGCCAAGCCACCTTTGCCACCCCAGAGTCAGGGGCTGGGCCAGGCACTTTTCTCACCCATATCCACCACTTTTCCCATTGCTCTGATCTGCTGTCTTTGGTGTTTGTGGGTTGAGAAGTCTGGTACCTGCCATAGCTCAGTGATTCATGGCTCTCAGGCCTGCTCTGCCCAACTCCCAGTCTGTTCAATCCTGGCATGGCCCAAGCTGAGCTGTGCCCTTCTTCCAGCATGGTGCATCCCATCCTAGGGACCATCCAGGCCACCTTGGGCTGGAGACTTGTTTTCCTGTGTTATTTTGTGGGTTCTGTGGCTCTAGAATTTGTTCAGAGCCATTTTTTGCAGGTATTTGGAGGAATTTAGGGAAGAGCTTAAGCAAGTCCCTATTATCCAGCAGATATCTTTGCTGTGCCCTGATTGACCTTATATTTCAATAATCTATTAAAAATATTCTTTCTTCCCTTCCCTTCTCTTCTCTCCCATCTCCTTCCTTTCCCTCCCTTTCCTTTCCCTCCCCTTCACTCCCATTTCCTTCCCTTCCCTTTCCTTCCTTTCTTTTCCTTTTTCTTCCCTTCCGTTCCTCAACTGAAAAATGGAGATAGATTCAATAATAGTCCTGATCATGCAGAGTTATTGCCAAGATCAAATGAGAAAATGTTTGTAAAGCACAGTGACTTGTACATATTAGGTGTTATATAAATGCTTATTCTCTTTTCTTCCTCTTCTCCTGGGAATGATTTTTGAAACTACATGTATATCTTATGTGCATCTCAGGGAAAATCACAAAAAAAGGAATATTTTAAAGTATTTTATGCTAACTACAGTTTTAAGGTACTGAAACTTAAAACTGAGACCGTGTTGTCTTTTAAAGTTTATAAACTCCTTTATATTAATTATCTCATTTGACCCTAACAATCCTATGAGTAAAAATATCATTAATTTAGTTTTAGATACAAGAAAGTCATGGTCAGAGAGATTAAGTAATTTTCTTAGGTAGAGAAAAAAAAATGTCATGAGGAAGGCTTTGAACCCAAGTGATATAGCTTAGAGCAGTAAGACCTCTACTGGGAGGTAGAAGGCTACTCAGGTCCATTAGTTATAAGCAACAAAAATTTTGGCCAAAGCATCCTATTTGTGTTTCAATACATGTGTACCCTATGAACCAATAGGAATTGCATAGCATTTTCATCAGTTATCTTTGCCTACAGGTAGAATGTAATATTCTATTTCCTTCCCTTCTTTGCTCTCTTATTTTTTTTTTCTTTTTCCTCCCCCAATCCCTGCCCTGCCGTACTTTATATCATTTTGCCCTGCCCTGCCAGATGTCTTTTTACCCATTGGTTTGATTGATGCTTATAGATAAACAGCCAATCCTAACATATTTCTGTTGTCTGTCAGATCCTTCATATACATTGGCCCATCCAGGACTACGAACATAATGGCTTTTTTAAAGTATCCCTGAATTTCCACATGTTCCTCCTTTCCCACTCTAACATTTGCTTTTAATTGTTCTTATTTGTAAGTATTGCTTACGTTTTTGTGACCATATTAACACAAAAATTCTATATAGATCCATGGTCTTACCCTACTTTAGGCTTAACTTCTTTATTAATTGAAACTGTTTTTTTTTTTAAGGGAGAGGTTTGAGACATAATCAGATAATGTTCATTAAGATATGTAAGCATGAAAATACTCAGCTGTAATAAGGTATGAGCACTGAGAGTACAAAAGATCCAGCTGATAAAAATATGTAAGCTATATTTGTGATTCACATTTTAATTGCTCAGAATATGAACTTTCTTGGAATATATGGGAAGTTCATATATATATGTATATATATATGTATATATATATATATATACATATTTTCATTTTGGAGTAGAAAATTTTAAAGTTATAAGAGGAGGTGAGAATCAAGATTTAATTGGTAGAATCCTAGATTTTACACCTTTTGGGGGTATAAAGCTGGAAATTATGTTTGGGGATTATTCTTTTAATTTGCAGAGGCCAGGAAGAAGGACATAAGGTTGATTATTGATTGACTTTCATCCATCATGACCTTGAGCATATGTGTGTGCCCACTGAGCCCATTTTTCAATCCCGTAGAAGTAGAATGTAGAAAAATCTAAACAGTTAAATGCTCTAAGACAGGGGGAGCTCATTGTTCTTGATCTTTTCATCTGTCATTGCTACACATATTTTCAGATACATGAAGAAAACATTTTTATGCTAAACTCATAAGTAGAAGTGTGCTTATAGAAATCCAAATTACAATTGATAAATTAAGGGAAGGATAATGGATTTTGAATCTTTAAAATGTTCATACTTGTATTTCAGTATCATTGAGTTCCTTTTAATCTTATGTATTTAATTATATACATGTGAAATATTGTTCTGAGAAAAGAGTTTCTAAGCTTCACTAGGCAGTGAATAGAGCCCACGACACCTAGATTAAGGTTAAGACCACCTGCACAAAACGGAACACTAGATTAATTCTTTGAAATTATTTAATGATTTTACTTCAAATGCTCACATCTGCATCTTGCTCCCCATCTCTCCTCACCCACTTTATTGTATTATACTGTCAATGTCATACCACACCTTCGCTCTAGTCTTGTTCTGATACCACGTAACAGTGTGGAGGTTGTCGAAAGGCATCCCAACAAGCCTTGACAATCCTTCCCAAATTGGAAAGGTATACTTCAGGTATAACCATAGTAACATACTATTGTCTGAGAACCAGCATATCCTAGTGTCTAGATGTTCTTAACCAAAATGTTGGTCACAAAATGATGGCGGATTTGGCCATAGTCACTGATGATATCATCTATCAAAGCAGGAAAGGACTGTGAATTACCTTAGGATGGAAGTTCCCACACTGATGTAAACACAATTGCTTGGGAGTATTCAATTCAATCCAAATGTACAAAAGAAGACATTTTTTGCCATTTCGTGTCTCTCAAGAACTTATGCTTCATATGTTAGAGTGCTTTACCTTTTTACAATATGCGTTTGAGTTGCAATTTGGTGTCACTTAAAATCACAGACCAAAGCACTTTCTTTCATGGGCATAATAAAGATAAAATACCATAGGATAGGTTATCGAGGCAGTGAAGGGATTAAATGAGGTTGCAGAAATAGCTTTTGGGTTTTTCTTTATGTGTGTGGGAGGAAAATAAAGACTTATTTAGCAATGAAACTAACAGTTCACATTGCTTAAAAAATTGTAGTTGATGTATTTTCTTTTGGTCTGGTGAAATTCATGAGTATGTCTTCCTTGGAGTAGAAGGTGAACACTAAATAAATTGTGATATTTGTATTACTGATTTCAATATGAAAGGAGTTGCACTTTTTGCCCATGTATCTAATCTCCCTCAGGAACAAGATTACTGCAGTTACTATGTACTAGCAGGTGATTTTTCTTCCTTTAATCAGAGAATGGGAGAAATAGTCATTAAGTTACTATAATCTACATATTGTCGTTTTTTTCACTCTATCGTTTAAATGCTCTGAAATATGAATCGTTGGAAAATTAAAATATTTATATTTTAGTTTGAGTTATCATATCCATTGGAAAAAAATAATAGTCGAGCTGTCCCAAAATTCTTGAGCACATATTTAAGCTACCAAAGCCTAAAAATTACAATTACACTATGACTTGTGTTTCTCATGTGCCATGGAACAGGAATCATGTGTCATATACTATTTTTCTAATAAAGAAGATTCATGTATCACTATATTTCTCCTAATAAAATCGAGCAGAGAATGCTATACATTATTTAAACAATTTTGCCAGGCCTACATGGTAGAGTTTAAAAGTAATTTAATTGGTTGATTGTTTTATCAAATAACATCTAGACCAATTTTTAAGCTACTTGTGGTTTATCTCCCAAAATATGATAAAAATATAATGATGATGATGATGATAGCTAGCATTTAAAAAGCACTTTAATATTTGCAAAGAAAAAACTTTACATATATTACCTCATTTTATTCTCATAAAAGTGCTATAAAATAATTGCTGTTATTATCCCTATCACACACTTGAGGAAAATGGTGGAGAAAGAGGTTGTGAATTTCCAAAATCACATGGATAAGTAAATTTGTGGCAGCATTTGAACAGAGGTCTTCTAGATTCCAGGCCCAGTTCTTTATTAACTGAGACAGTTAGTTACTTCTGCAAATCATGACTCATCTTCACTCTTTTTCCTCCCCGCACTTCCAATCAGTTAGATATAGCCTGAGTGGTAAGAAATAGGTTATTGTTAGAAAATGTGTAGTGATTTAAAAATAGTAATCTACCTTCGGTTTTATTTTAAATATTGGACTACTTATATAAAAATATACTGGAGAACACTAGGAAGGAAAAAAAAAGTCAATCATGGCTACAAATGAGTGTCCTTGATGTAGGAGAAGATAGGAGGTAACACATAGATAGCACCCTGAACAAAAGAGCACCCCATAATCATGAATGGTCAAAGCAATTCTTTTTGATCAAGAGAAGCATATTTTGGAACCATGCTGGGGAGTATCAGGGTATTTAGCTTGAAGAAGATAGAGGGGAGGCCCAGGGAACAGTCTCACTCCATTCATGACAAAGAAATGCATTACTATATGGTACTAACTTCTTTATATAGCACCTTATAGTTTATGGAGTACTTGCCTCATAACATTCTTGGAAAATCACCAGTGCAAGTATTGCGACCCCTGTTTTATCCATGAGACAATTGAGGCTTAAAAAGATTAAATGACTTGCTCAAGGCCCCATTTAGCTAGTAATTCAAGGAAGCGGAATTTGAACCCATCTCCTAATGCCTTCCACTGTAGTCCACTACTTCAATGGCAAAGATACATGTAGATATTTTTATTAACACCTCACTTACTCACTATAATACTCTGCATCAAAGAGTGCCAGGGAAAAAGGGAAAGCAGTAGACCAGTTGGTGATTTGTTCTGAACAACTTCAGAAACAGCAGGAATCGTGAGATTAAACTAGAAGTGGAGCTTCATACTGTTAACATTTGAAGAGGAAGGAATGAAAAATAGTCAATGGTATTTCATATCATCTGTGAATTATTTATCTATCATTCCTATATATTGAGATGCATTCTATAACATTTCAAATGCCTATATTAATCAATATTTTTGCTTATGTTTTCAGAATTGATTTTGTGTAGAAAGGCAAAATGGGCAAGACTGGGTGAATGTTTCTGGTTTCAGGAATATGTACCTACAAGTGTACCTTTACCCATCAGTAGACAGTATTCTGCCTTTCCGCTCTGAACCCCTATAGAACTTGAATTTCTTTCTTAGAGACATTATTATTAAATGTCTCTCTTAAGAGGCGTAAGTTCCAAGGAAGCCAGGATGCAGACCAAGGCTAACCCTAACAATAGGCCCTAGAAAAAACTCATGTTGTTATTGTTGTTTAGTTGTTTAAGATTCTTGGTGACTTGATTTGGGTTTTCTTAACAAGTATACAGGAGTAGTTTATTATTCCCTTCTCTGCTCATTTTACAGATGAAGAACTGAAGCAGAGTTAAGTGACTTTCCCAGGGTCACAGAGCTACTAAGTTTCCAAAGGCAGATTTGAACTCAGGTCTTTCTGACTTCAGACCTTGCACTCTATCCCCTGTGTCACCTACCTTCCCAGAAACAGCATTGCTCAATGGCCAATAAATGTTTGATTAAATAGATGAAAGAATGAATGAATGTAGTATCTGGGAGATATCTTGGAAATATCTCTGAACTTGAATTCAGAAGACTTAATTTTGAGTCCCAGTTTCATAATATGCTTGTTGTGTGTCTTTGAGCAAATGATTTAAAATTTCTAAGTGTTAGTTTCCCCTAATGGCAAAATGGAGAAGGTACTAGTACATAGCCTACCTCACTGAGTCAATGTGAAAAAAAACACTTCCTAAACTTTAAAGCACTATAAAAATAAATGACTTGTCATTGTGTATGCTAACCAGATCATCAAAATCCATTAGCATTAATGACTTGGAGTGGTATTATACTCTACCAGTGTAATGCTATGGGAACATCATATTCCCAAAGAACATAATGATCATAAGATCACAGACTGACAGCTAGGAGAGACCATAAATGCCATTGAGTCTAAGCCCTCCTTTTGTAGACAGGGAAATTGAAGCAGACAGATTTAAGTGATAGTCATATAGCTAATACATGTCTAAGTTGTAATGTTAACGTAGATCTTTCTGATCACAAGTTCTGTGTCCTATGCACTACACTTAAATGTTCACTAACCCAACAGATAAAGGTCTGGACTTAAGGCCAGGAAGATCTAAGTTCAAATTTGTCCCTTTTACACTTATTAGGTACAAGACTCTTAGTAGACATTAAACCTCTATCTACCTAAGTTTCCTCAACTTTAAAATAAGATAATATTAGTATCTAGCTCCCAGGCCTATTGTGAGGATAAAATGAGATATTTGTATAAAGCTTTGCAAATCTTAAAATGCTATATAAATTCTAGTTATTATCATTATCTTCTAAAACTAGTTGCTGACTGATAATGATTACTAACAGTTATACCAGGCAGCCACTTAAAAAAAATCAACCTGATCTAGCCCAAAAGTGAATAATTAGCTTCATGTGATTTGTCCCCATTGTTTAATTTTGCCTCTCCCCAAATCTTCATTACATGAATGAATTATTCAAGAACAAAACTCTTTAGTTATAAAATATAAAAAGGCATTTTTCTAAAGGAGTGTATTTTAACGTACAACGATAAAGGGAGGATCTGAAAATGTCAATATTGAATAAAAAATGTGTTATTTCCTTCTAATGACATTAAGTGTTAGGAGATGTAAGAGAAGTGGTTTTGTTGTTGTTGTTGTTGTTTTTTCCCCCTGGGCCCTCTTCTTTCTCTAAACTTTCTCTCTTGGCCATCACCTCAACATCTATGAATTCATAATCATTTCCAATGGAATTATGAAGTCCTTTAAGTCTAGATAGCCAAAGCTAATCTTTCTTCTGAGATCTAGCTCCAAACTACCAGGTCACCAACTACTTTTTAAACATCTCCAACTAGATGTTCCATAAGGTATCTCAAACTTAACGTGTCCAAAATGAAATTCATTATCTTTCCACAATAAACTCATTCTTGTACCAAATGTCTCTATATCTTTTGGGAATGCTCCCTATCCTTCTTCTCCCCCTAGATTGTAATCTAAGAGTCATCCTCAACTCTTTCCATTCTAGCATATTTCACTTCTAAAAAGTTATATGGATTCTACCTTCACATTTAGTCTTTTCTCTCCAGTTATATGGCCTCAATGTTATATAGACAGTCATAAGTTCTCTGCTAGGACATCATAACAGTCCCTAATTAGTTTCCTAAATTCTAGTTTCTTCACATTCCAATTCACAAATTTCAACATAATCTTCCTTGTGAGATTCTTCGCTGTACTGCTAAAAAGCATTCTTTAGCTTTCTATTGCCTCTGAGGCAAAATCTAAATCATTGAAATTGTCATTTAAAGTCATTTTCAACTCTATTCAATAAAGTAAACATTTATTAAGCTATTCCTATGCTCCAGGCTCTGTGAAAATAAGAAGAAAAATGTTCTTGCCCTCAAGGAGATTAGAATCCAACAGGGAAGGACAATATACAAAAGGAAGCTCAAAGGAATGGAGGAAGGGTGAGCTACTAGGAAAAATCCAGCTCTGGGTCATTATTTTCATAGAGTCAAAACCAAGTAGAGTCCTTGATGGAAAATGGAGATTTACCTGGGAAGTTCTGGGCCCTCTATAAAGACAATAAGTCTTTAGTTCTTTTTTTTCAGGTTCATTGTACACATTCTATGTTCTACCTATACTGCCCTTCTTGTTATTGACAAAATCAGCATCCCACCTGAAACCTCTGTGCATTTGTATAGGCTACCCCCTACTCCTGAATTTCAGTCTCTCTTTCCCTTTTCTTCTCCAACTGTAATGGTAATTAAGGTGGGACTTTGTTTTTCTTTACTGTTTTCTCTTTTAGAATGCTAAAGCAATCAAGAGACATTGATTAAGTCTCACTAGGTGTGAAGCCCCATGTCCACACCATTTTGCTGATCAGGTGTTGAGCCTTCTGGCCCTAAGAAGGCCCAAGCTCAGAGGTTAGCATTTTGTTTGGGGATCTCACTCGTTGAAAGAGTGTCATGTGATTTGACCAGACCAGACTCTGGGTAGCCACTGGAGCCCTCCAGCTTTGAAAACCCAGATGTTAGTGCCTCTCTCTCTGGCATCTGTAATTATTTGGTCAGTGTAGTAGGAAGGCCGAATTTATAATCTCAAATATAATCATGTATATGTTTGAATGGTTCGAAATCACAAGGTATGAGAGGTTCTCTAAGGAGAAAACAACAAGAAATTTATTTAGGGCCCACTGCAGCTGATCCGTGAACTAGCCTCCCCATTCTGACATCTTGACGAAAAGACTCCAGGTCCAGAAAGCCCACATCACAAGAGTAACCAGGAGGCCACAGAAAAACAAGATAGTATTTAGCCAAATCATTTTTACTGGCCTCAAGTTCCTGCTCCCACTCCTGGGTCTACACACGAGTAAGCCCTGCTTCTGCAGCTTCCGGCTTCCCCAGCAGCTCCCACTTCCTCTGAAACTGTCTCTTGGCTCACCTTTCCTCACAGCCGAGCCTCTGGCACTCTCAAGCCCCGCCTCAACGACCAGAGACCATTGGTTCCCGAGTTGGCCCCTCTTAAGTCATTAATCTACACTCACACAGGTTTCACACCTGATAGGGCTTTGGGCCTGGGGCTTAGCACTTGACAGCTGAAAGTACTTCCACTCAAAAGAAACAAAAGCCATACTAAGGAGACAATTTTGCTTAACAACACACTCCACCCCTTATTCTAGGATACATAATTTAATCAGCCATGTATCCAAGAACATACATTGACCCAATTATGAAGGAAACTAAAACATATCATTCACAACGAAGCAAAACACATCATTCAGTGACATTATATAGAGAATATCTCAAATATTTGTTTACAATACAAACATGACCCACCCCTAGGTCCCAGCAAGATAATC
>JAQQSZ010002162.1:0-14845 GCA_028646595.1 Phalanger gymnotis | reverse complement strand
GCCTGAGACCAGTTCATGTCCCTTTTGGAGGTTTTTGTTGTAGGCTCTATGATTTTGTTGACTTCTTCTCTTTGTATGTTTTGGTATTCTTTGTCACCAAAGAAGGATTCCAGAGTCTGAGACTGAATCTGGGTGTGTTTTCGCAGCCTGGCTATATTCCCACCCAAGTTACTTGACCCTTGAGTTTTTCAGCAGGGTATGACTTCTTGTAGACTAAAGAGTTCTATGTTCCATGCTTGGGTGGATGCCCTGCCTCACCAGCACTCCTCCTTCCCCATGAACCCCCTACCTGGACTGGGCTTAGATCTTCAGCAGGCTCTTCACTCCTGCTCTGATCAGCCACTTAATTCCTCCCACCAGGTGGGCCTGGGGCCAGAAGCAACTGCAGCTGAATTTCTAAAGCTGCCCCTCCTCTGCTGCCCCAAAGGTGGTGGCCAAACTGCAAACTCAGTCCCGCAGCTTTTCCCACTAACCTTCTCTGTTGTCTTTGCTGTTTGTGGGTTGAGAGGTCTGGAAACTGCCCGCAGCTCACTGATTCAGGGCGCTAAGGCACTCTCTGCCAGGCTGCCAGTCTCGTTGGTCTGCGCAGCCCACACTGGGCTCTGCTGGGCTCAGCTCCGCTCCCCTCAGCTCCCAGCTATGTGTGGGACAGACCTTACCTAGAGACCATCCAGGCTCTGCTGGGCTGGAGCCCTGCTTCCCTCTGCCACTTTGTGGGTTCTGCAGTTCTAGAATTGGTTCAGAGCCGTTTTTTATAGGTTTTTGGAGGGACTTGGTGGGGAGCTCATGCCAATCCCTGCTTTCCAGCCTCCATTTTCTCTCTCATTTGATTTTAAAGTCTTTTTAAAGATCTATGAATTCTTTTTGGGCAAGCGACCATTTTGCATTTCTCTTTGGGGTAGAAGGGCGTTTCTTTGCTTCAATATCCTCCCCTGAAGATGAGCCCTGATCTTCTCTGTTCCCATAATAGCTTTCTATGTTTGGATTCCTTTTCCTTTGACTGTGCATTTTTGTGGTAATAGCTTAATTTTTGTAATCCTCTCTACCCCTGGGGAATGGAGGATGCTGCCTCTTTCTCCAGATTTTCAGTTCTCCCCACTAGCTTAGAACTGAAACTGAACCTCCAACCTCCTGTAAATGCCCACAGCCAGCGGCTTTCTGCCCCATTGCTTCTGCACTCACTGGTCATGTTCTTTCATTCTTTCCCAGCAGCTCTTCCCATCACAGCTGGGTCTGGCATTCCTTGTGAGCAGAAGTTCCCTTGATCTTCCTTGGGCTCAAATGCCCAACTCCCCTCACTATCCAGGGGGGTAAAAGTTCTTGGCTGGGCCAAGCAGCCTCTCAAGACAAATAAACCTAGGGCTTTCTGCTTGTTGTGTAACTGTAAACAGGGACCAAACCTGGTCCTAGGATTTTTCTTCTAATTTTCTCTAATTGTCCCAGGAAGACCTCTGTTATGCCCCTATTCTTATTTATTTTTACCAGCACTTTGTTTGCCCTAAGATGCTATTTTATCTCTTTTGTGAGGGAAAATCTTGAGAGCTTGGAATTTTCTGACATACTCTGCCATCTTCCCAGAATCCTCTGCCTCCAATACTTTCTAATCACTTGCCAGTGACCACTGGCAAGTCACTCTGATTCTCTGAACCGCATATGTAAAATGTCATTAAAACTGACTTCATAGAGTTTATCATAAGGCTCAAATAAGTTAATGCATATAAAGCTATTTACATAATTTAAAATGTTACTCAAATATCAGTTCTTATTTTATCCTGAAGAGGCAGTATGGTGAGATATACAGGGCACTGGACTTGGAATCAAGAAGATCTGTGTTAAAAGTCCCCCGTAGACAATCACTAGCTTTGTGACCTGAACAAATCTTTAACTACTCTGCACATCAATTTCTTCACCTCTAAATTGAGTGGATTGTATTTGATGGCCACATAAGTCTTTTAAAAATTTTATAATGTATGATACAAGGATCCTTAACTACATAAAAACTGTGACATCTCCAGCATAGAACCTCCTCTGCATATACATAGTCTAGTCTAGCTATTCTTCTTATCTCTGTTTCCTTTAGTGTGATCCTTGCTTCCTAATGTAGCACATTGGAAAATCAAACATAGGTCTATTTAACAGAAATATTCTTCCACAATAATATAAGGCCATGAATCATGGAATACCACAGTCTCTGGAGAATTACAGTTGTGGCTATCCAAAGGGTAATAGAGAGGAGAATGGGACACCTCCAGCATAGAAGTTGGCTATAGTATACTAAGAACTTTGTAGAAGGAATAGACAATGGGTATCCTATGTACTCCGTTGCTCTTGATTCAATGTCAAGGAAACTCAGTACTAGTAGGAATGTGGAGAAAGACTCACTGGGAAAGAATAATAAATGAGACAAACATGTGGTCCTAGAACTTCTTGAACTTGAAGAGGAAATGATTTCAAAGGCTATCCAAAATTATAGGATAGAATAACCAACTTTTTAAATCAAGAGTAGTATCAGTTGTTATTAACAAGGAAAGAGAGAAAGAGAGAGAGAGAGAGAGAGAGAGAGAGAGAGAGAGAGAGAGAGAGAGATTTAAAAATCCCTTGTATCCTTTTCCAAGAAGATTATTGGGAGAAGTTAATCATATCCAAAATTATGGTAGAAGCTAGGTATAAATAGGCATCATGATCAAGTCGAACTTTTAGAATTTGCTGGTGCAAAGAAAGAATGGGTACTCAGAAAAAGAAGTTTATATTTATAAAGATCTTCTATTCAGTACTAATTAATTACCCTATTACTTGTTAAAGTTAATATTCATTAAATTTAAGCTGTTCATAATTGCTTGTATGACAGATTGACCCTGTCCTTAGTAATTGTCCAATAGTTGAACATCTCCATTCTATCTGTCAATTATATTTCACTTATGGTCCTCAGTTAGTTCCATGCCCATTCATTGCAGTTATATCATTCATTATAGTGTTATTGAAGTCTTTCCTGAATGAAACATTATTGTTAAACAATATGTATTTGGGTAAATGAAAGCATAGTAAAAAATGAGTACTATTATGGGAAATATTAATATATGGGTAATATTTAAAGGATTCTATAGCACCAGTGCTTCAATATATGTCCCATTCCTTTCAGATTGGAATCCATTATCATTTTCTTCAGTATTTCTAGCTTTAAGAACTACCAGAGGTTCAAGATCACATAATAGACCCCCTATCTCCCAGGAAAGTGGGATCAAGACACAGGCACTAAATTCACAATAGTTGTCCACATTGGAATTGAAGAGTACTGTACATATTTTCGTGATTGCAGCTGCATGACAAATAGGAAAATAGAAGTGCCAATTCCAATGTCCTGGGAATTTTGTTACAGTGTCTGACTTGTGCACTTGCTCATTATTGCAAACCCAGAATTAAAAAGTGATGCTGATTCAAATTTCCCAGAAGCTAGTGAATCCCTTGATCCCTAGGAAAAGCTCATTAACAAAAAAATTTATAGTCTGGAAGATTGTTTCAGCTTTGATACTCAAACTTCACTAGTATCCTCAGTTGCCTCTGTCCTTCTGACTGGAAGGCTGGTGGAAAAAACTTCTCCCAAAGTCTCCCTTCAAAGAGCGTGAAGAAGTTTAGCCAATGCTTCATTTCCCACCAATTGCTCTGCTTGGTTTCAACACCCCCATTATCCTGTCCTAAATTTGAGTACCCACTGTATCCCGCTGACCACCCAGCTTATCAGCTTTTTCTATGTGTTGCCATCCCCTATTAGACTGTGTGTTCCTTGAGGGTAGGAACTAGTCTTACTTGTATCACCAGCACTTTGCACAATGCTGAGATCTAGTAGGTTCTTAATACATTTGTATTGTATTGTATTGTACTGTGTCTTGTGGTGTGCTGTGGTTTGGTATGATATGGTATAATATTGTTGGTCCCAATTGCCATTTATTTCTTTTTCCTCCTTCAAAATCCATGAGCTACTTCTGTATCTGATGTTAATCCAGAATCCAACCAATCCATTCTGACAAAAAATTTGACTAAAAATAATCCTAGTGCAAGCAGTCTTTGTAGAAATGCCATTATCAGTTATTCATTTATTCCTCACATTAATGAATTTCAAAGGAATATTCAATGTTTGTGTCACAGGTCTTTTCCCCTCCATATCACCTACACTTTGAGGTGTATGAACAAAACAAAATAAAAATAGGATCATAAGAAGTCTTCTAATATCTTAGCAATTCTTTTCTTACATTAAAAAATACAACTCTGAAACTCCAACCAAAAAATAAACAGAAAAAAGCAAAAAGAAAAGCAGTTTTCTTCCAATTTGTGTTAAATAAAGAAAAATTGTCTCAACAATTATAAGCTGTCCTCCAAAAGGAAAACAGTTAAGAAAAGAATTGTTATGTGGAGAGTGTCTATGAAGAATACAGACAGGCACTAAAATAGGCTAACTCTGCCTGAGTTGGGCACTGTAGCAGTGATTGATGATGACTGCTTCTTTTAGAGATGATATTTTTGTTTGTTTGTTTGTTTAAAAAACTCACTGGAGGAGGTTCAAGGAGTGAACAGATAAATCTGTTGAATCATTTGTGACTAATGCCTAGCACATGAAGGTTAGGGGGTAAGATACTGACACAATTACATATGGAACACATAAAAATGGCTTTTTGGCAAGTAGAAAATAAGAGCTAGGGAATTTTGCTACACGGTGATCAAACATTATTGAGTTTGCATAATGGAAAGAATGTTGGCAAGGAAATCAGAAGACCTGGATTTAAATTCTGCCTCTCCTGTTTGCTACCTATATTGCCATGGCAAGTCTCCTAATCCTCCTAGGTCTCAGATTTCTTATTTGTACAACTAAGGGGTTAGATCATATGACTTGTGAAGTTCCATCCGTTTCTAATTCTATGACTTTATGACCTAACATGACCCAAGAGGCCTGTTCTAGACTGTCCATACTCTCTAGGTATGGACGAGATTACTGAATGGCAACTGGGAGGAATGATTCACTTCTGACTCTTACCAGCCAAGATTCTAACAACTATTGGGAGATATTTCCAGGTGTTTCAACAATCCGGCTAGCAGCTGTTGTGGGGGCGGAAGACCAACCCAAGCGCAACAACAAGAATGCTACCAGCACACTGCAAAAGCACATGGTCTTTTGATCTGCTTAACTATGGAAAGCAAGTTTAAGGGGTTGACAAGTTTACTTTAATTCAGCATACAAATATCATTCACTTAGTTCAGGGGAAAAAGCCAGCACACCAAACTTCAGAGCAAAATGCAAACAAATTACAAATATCAACAGACAGACCCAATACCATTCATAGTTACCAACATCTAGGTTCAGCCTGGGAGCTCAGAACAAGGGCTGGCCCAGAGTCACACACGCCACCACTGCTGTGGGTAAGAGCTCCAAAGAAGAGAAGGCCAACCCCTGGTTTTATATCTTTTTCAGTGTCAGAGGTGAGTCACACATGCAACTCACTCATGTGACGTAAAATCGTCACAAAGAGGTGACTTAAACCCATGTGGTCTAAGAGCCTCTGATATCCCAAACCTATCACTCAAACTCATTTGTAAACTAGGCCGTCCCCTGAGTTAGCCCCACCTTGGGCCCCACCTTAGTTACCAATCGACACCCACATAGGTTTGGTTAACACCTAATAGGGGTTAAAGCCTGGGACTTAGCACTTAGTAAGACTCAATGAAATACACTAAATTACTCAAAGGGAACAAAAGCCAAACTCTTCAAGGGCACTTGTTGAACTAAGTGCTAAGGAGCCCATTTCGCTTACCAACACACCAGGTCAATTGAAGAGTAGTGATATAAGTTTCCTCTTCTGGGTATGTAGATGTATAGAGAACCCTCACAGAGTGTCTATGTTTAAAACAAGAACAACAACAACGCGGCCTTATTTTGTACTAGCACAACCTCTCAAGACAGACTTTGGAAGCTGAGATAATTTGGCGGGGAACAGCTTTTGTACCATAGGGCTGCAGCTATCAAAGTGTGGTCTAGGGATCCTTAGTAATCCTTGAGACCTTTACAGGAAATCTGATAGGTCAAAACTGTTTTCACAGCCAAACTGAGATGTATTAATTTCAAAGATGGTAAATATTTATAGCTATATCCCACCTAAATAAAAACTGTTTATACTCCTCTGAAATATTCATGAGTGAAAAGATTTCTTGAGCCTGTCCCTGTGATTTTACTGATATAAAGATTCCCCAGAGGGGAAACTGTCACATCACTTTTGTCTGTCATCTCCTCTTGATTCCCATCCTACTATTTTCCACAAGCTATGTGTGCCTTTCCAGATTTTCTCCTGAGGCTGATGTATTATAGCGCATCTTCTGTATTTACAAAACCAAATGCCTAGACAATTTTGTGTGAAGGTGAGGGGTGGAAGACAAGGAGAGAAGAATACTTAAAATCCATTTACCTTTGGAGTTTCTTGATGTTTCCCAGAGTTAAGGCTAAAATAAGAATTGTAAAAAAGAATGAAAGCTGAGATTTTTCTGCTAACAGAGATGACATTTTCTTTCTTTCTTTTTGTTCTCTCTCTCTCTCTTTCTCTGTCTCTCTCTTCCTTCCTTCCTCCCTTCCTTTCTTTTTAAAAATTTCCCATTATGCTTCATACTCTTCTGTTTAATCAATATTTATTAACCCTCCACTATGTGGGGGCCACTGTGCTTGATGATGAAGGAAATCTCAAGTTTTAATGGGATAGAGACACTTTACCCTCACGTAGTGTAGTGCTTTGTAGAAAGATGTGCGTGTGTATGTCTGTGTGCATGTGTTCATGCCTGTACACACAGACACATAGACACACACAAACACACACACATGTACACACACACACACACACACACACACAAATGCAGCTAGGTGTGATAGCAGATAGAGTTCCAGTTCAGGAGTCAGGGAGAGGTGAGTTCAAATCCTGGCTCAGGTATTCCTTGACTGTGTAAACCTGGATAAGTCACTTAGCTTCTTTTTTCCTCAGTTTCATCATCTACAAAATGTATATAATAAAAGTTACTACCTCCCACAGATGTTGGCAGAACCAAAAGGGAAAATAAATCATTATGCATTAAAGGTATTAGATACAAAAAGTTACCTGACATGCATAAGAAAGGTCATTACTGACTTAAGTGATCAGTGAAAGCTTCATGGGTGGAAGAGGTGAAATTTGAAAAATAGGTAAGATTTCAATAAGTGGAGAAGGTTCATATGTTCCAGGTATAAGGGATAGTTTAACAAGAAGCACAGAAGCTTGAGAAAGACAAATATTAAGAGTAAAATATTAGTGGTGACAGAGCTCTCTTGCTATAGCTGAAAAAGCTTAACTGAGGAATTATGAAGTGCCTGCTAAGTGTAAGATACTGCATATAAAGACACAATGAAAAATAGTCCCTGCCCTCAATGAGCAGACCTTTTACTAGGATTGATAAGGAAGAAAAGAATTTCAATGAAACAAAGCAAAAAGAACAGAAGAGAGTCAAAGAAAGTTCAGAAGGGAATGAAGACAAGCAGGACAGTTTCATTGTTATTTAAATTCAATGTACTTTTAAAAAAAAGCAATAGCAATTTTTGGACTATTATACAGTCCTTTTTGTTGTTATTTGTCCTTCTTTACATGTTCTTTTAATAGTGTTTGGTAAGCTCCCAATGAGAAGAAAGGTTTGTATAGGGTGTCCAGGGAGGACTAGCATCTCTGGTGTGAGGACTTGCCCAGACCCTGCTCACGCACCTTTGGAGTCCACCTGTCACACAACTTTCACCTGTGGCTCCAAGAAGCTGTAGCCCATTCTGCCAGGAGGAGTCTTCACATGCTTGTGTGAAGGGAAGTTAGAGATCAGAATGGAAAATGACAATGGAAAAGTGGACTTTGAGAGAAAAAAATCACACTGCCAAAGGAGAAAATGTAAGGATAAAAGAGAGCAAAGGGCAGACCTTTTCAGAATACATTAAGCGTTTTCTTTTTAGGGGATAGAAGGTATACTAACAGCACAGGTTAAATGAAAGGACTAATAAATAAATATCAATTTAATAATTATAATGTTATCATTATTAATGATCTCAGTAGTAGGTCAGTAAGCACATGTATCAAGGAACTCAATAGAACAAGATTGCAGCTATTTCTGTTGATTAAAAATATTGATATTCTATCACAATGCTATCTTACTTTTTGTTTAACTATAGTATTCATATTTGTGTTGTGGCACGAATAAGAAAATATTTTAAAATCAATTCTTAATATATATCCATTAATGATGCATCTTAAATTCTTGTAGCTTTTAAATATTTGCAGTAGATCAAATAATAATGTCCTAATTACAGCCAACCATGTGTGTCTCATATATTTAGAAGAGAGTAATAGTACCAATAATGCAAAATGGTATCCAAAGGTAAAAAACATATTAACTTAATGCAAAATCAAATTTGATACTTTTTGTTGTTATTTTTCCAACAATTTTCTGGTATGACCTTTGGAAAGTTTAACCTCCCTCCTACCATTTTTATATTTGTTCTCTTGTCTTGTAGTAATATTATAAAGAGAAAATGATAATTTAAAAAAAAAACATTTCCCACCCATGCCTCTTGAACTCTGGCTCTTCTTCTTCCTCTCACCAGAGCTGGAGCTCTGCCCTTGGCACTCTCAGCTATACTGATAAGCATTTAACTTACACTGACTGGAGCCAGTCAGTCCGATTTCTAGAATTCTTCCAAACAATGCCTGTGAGAGAGAATGTTGTTCCTCTTCCTCTTCCAACTCTATTTCCCTTTTCTGTGTCATCATCTATGGTTAGAATGTAAATTTCCTGAGGCAGATCCTGTTGTGTTGATTTATTTTTGCATCCCTAGTGTCGACCACAATACCTGGCACATAGTAAGTGCACGATAAATATTGAAGTGAGTAGGGGACAAATGAACAGAGTTCTGGACTTGGAGTCAGGGAGCACTGAATTTGAATCCTGTTTCTGATAATTACTATCTGTGTACTCCTGAGCAAGCCACTTAACCTGTTTCAACCTCAATTGCCTCATCCATAAATGAGCATAATAATTACTTCTACTTCATATGTTTGTTATGGGAATAAATGAGATAATATATTTAAAGTGCTTTACAAGCCTTAAATTGCTATGTAAATGTCAGCTATCATTATTACTTTTTAAAAATTCATTCATTAGGAATGTGTGTCTGCGTGCGTGCATGCGTGTGTGTGTGTGTGTGTGTGTGTGTGTGTGTGTGTGTGTGTTTGTGTGTGTGTTTAATAAGGCCTTCAGGAAAGAATTGTCCCTTTCACAGCAGAGCAAATGGCCAAAGACTCTGTAAATCCTAGGATCACTTTTCTTAGGAAGAGAGAATCTTTTTTCCAGACTAAGAAAGAAATTCTCACAACATTGAACTTTGTCACTCCTGAGGAAGGAGGATGAGTTGAAATGGCTAAAATATTTTGCTTCTGATTTTGGAAAGAGGTGGATAAATTGAACTCAAATCATGAAAGCAAGTGATCTAGATCAATGGAAGGTATGTTTTGAAAACTGTTGTTGTTTTTTTTTTTTTATGTTTCCAAAGAGGACTAATGACATCATGGGATGATGACTTGTGTGTAAATTAGAGGCACAAAGTCATCAGCCTCACTCTCTCTTCCAGAGTCATCAAAGTCCAGCGGCAGGACAAAAATCAGGATGATTGACAATGGCCTGGCATGAAGCAGATGACATTGGCATCTTTGATATCTGATCAAGCTCTAAGTGCTTCATGGCACCTGCTTAAGCAGCCTTCATGGCTATTAGAACAAACTGTCCTCACCCACTCTTCCAGGGGGATGTCTTCACATATTTGAGGTAGTTATCCCTCTAATTCAAATGGGTTTGAGGCCTGTTAGTTTATCTCAAACTAGTTTAGCTTGTCTTCCAAGATGTTTTATTTTTTATTAATAAATTAATTTATTTTTTGTTTACTGCATTCACTTCCATAAGATTTTGAGTTCTAAATTATCTCCCTCTCTCTCCCCTTCCTCCTCCCTAAGACAGCATGCAATCTGATATAGGCTCTACAAATACATTCATATTAAACATATTTTCACATTAGTCATGGAGTAAAGAAGGATTAGAATCAATGGGAGGAAACACAAGAAAGAAGAAACACACACACACACAGAGAAAGAGAGAGAGAGAGAGAGAGAGAGAGAGAGAGAGAGAGAGAGAGAGAGAGCACAAATAGTATGCTTCCATCTGCATTCAGACTCTGTAGTTCTTTTTCTGGATGTGGATAACATTTTCCAGCATGAATCTTTTGGAGATATTGTAGATCCTCACTTGCTGAGAAGAGCTAAGTCTATTAAAGTTAGCCATCTCACAATGTTGCTGTTACTGCGTACAAGTTTCTTTGTTTTTCTTACTTCACTCAGCAACAGTTCATATAAGTCTTTCCAGGTTTTTTTTTTTTCTGAAATCTGCCTGCTTATTTCTTAGGAACAATAGTATTCCATTACATTCAAATGCCATAACTTGTTCAGCCTTTGCCAATTGATGGACATCTCCTCAATGTCCAGTTCTTGGCCACCACAAAAAGACTTGCTACAAATATTTCTGTACATTTGGGTCCTTTGCCCATTTTTTAAATCTGTTTGGGATACAGACCTAGTATTGGTATTGCTGGGTGTGCACAGTTTTATAGACTTTTGGGCATGATTTCAAATTGCTCTCCAGAATGGTTGGATCAGTTCACAACCCCATCAACAATGCATTAGTGTTCCAATTTTTCCCACATCTTCTACAACATTTATCGTTTTCCTGTTTTGTCATGTTAGTCAATCTGATAGGTATGGTGTGGTACTTCAGAGCTGTTTTAATTTGCGTTTCTTTAGTCAGAGTATTTTTTCATATGACTACGGATAGCTTTAATTTCTTCATCTGTTCTGCTCATATCCTTTGATCAATTGGGGAATGACTTCTACTCTAATAAATTTGACTCAGTTCTCTAACATATTTTAGAAATAAGGCCTTTATTAGAGACATT
Source organism: Phalanger gymnotis (assembly GCA_028646595.1). NCBI lineage: Eukaryota > Metazoa > Chordata > Mammalia > Diprotodontia > Phalangeridae > Phalanger > Phalanger gymnotis. Next base: position 3,807 of record JAQQSZ010002162.1, on the reverse strand, counting down.
GGTTATAAACATTGTTTCCTAGCTTTGTGCTTTTCTTCTATTCTTGGTTGCACTGGCTTTGTACAAAAACCTTTCAATTTAATATAATCAAAACTATATACTTTGCATTTCATAACATTCTCTACCTCTTGTTTGGTTTTAAATTCTTCCATTCTCCATAAATCTGACAAGTAAACTGTTCCTTGATCTCCAAGTTTGATTATAGTATCAAGCTTTATATCTAAATTGTGTATCCATTTTGACTTTATCTTGGTATACTGTGTAAGACGTTGGTCCCTGCCTATTTTCTGCCAAACCATTTTCCAATTTTCCCAGCAACTTTTGTAAAATAGTGAGTTCTTATCCCAGAAACTGGAATCTTTGGGTTTATCAAACAGTACATTACTATAGTCACTGACTACTCTGTCTTTTGTACCTAACCTATTCCAGTGATCCACCACTATTTCCTAGCCAGTATCAAGCAGTTTTGATGATTGCTGCTTTAGAATAAAATTTAAGATCTGGTATGGCTAGGGGACCTTGCCTCTCATTTCTTATTCCAAGATGTTTTAACTGGGGTTTGGCTGGTACACACCCTGTACAGTATCTTTGAGTCACAGGTGAGAATTGAGTTAATCAGGGAAAGATCAAGAATGGATGGACAGCCCTGAAATGGGCTTGGCAAGCCCTAGCATCACAATAGCTAGTCCTTCCTGAACATCCCATAACCAAATTTTGAATATTCTATCAAAATAGTATTAGGGTCAGCTACATCTCCTCTGCCTAATAAATCCCTAACTGATAAATGGCTCTCCTGTTGCTCCCAGAGAGACTGCTGGCATAGGTCAAGTTCTTCAGCTCCATCTTCCAGGTCTGTTTTTGTCTCTTCCTGTTAATGACAGTCAATTTGCTCTTAAGTTTGCCCTATTCTTTAAGTGTGATTATAATTTCTGTTTTGATGTGTGTATTCTGAAGTGCTTTTCCTTATGTAAGATCTGTCAATGATAATAACTGCTTAGCAATGTATGTCTTTCTATTGGTTGCATATAGGAGGCTGTAAATAGCTGCATATTAGCTAATATCCTAAACTAAGAAAAAATAATAAATCAGGGCATTAAAACTCTGTTCTTGGGGTCTAGATTTGATTTTGACCTGGGGGAAAACCTTATGGTAATTATTTTGATTAACAATATTTGATAATCTTCCTAAAAAGCGAAATTTAAACCAATTCAAGTTGTTTCCTTTTACCTAGCCTTAAAAAATGTAAGCTTTTTTTTTTTTGAGTTTTTGCATGGCTGTTTAGAGTCTAGTGGGGAGCTGTAGACCAGTGGTGTCAAACTTGAACAGAAATAGATCCCAGACATAGAAAACAAACAAAAATAGCATTAACTATCTTGTATTTTTATTATTTTATTTATTTTGTTAATCATTTCTCAATTACATTTGAATCTGACTTGGGCAACACTTGGGAGTTGTGTGTCTTCCTTGTAGTTATGGGAGGCCTTTAGTCTGATACCTCTGCATTCTAGACAAATCTCTAGGCTCTGATCAGGGGGAAGAGAGAGGAGAGAACAAGAAGAACGTTGTGTACCTGGGTCATTCAGAGGGAGAAGAATTGATCTATAAGAAACCAACCAACTTTATCTATTTGTGTAATCCTTTGTTCCAGCTTGACATCTGCTAGTTATGACTGTAAGAACTTAACAAAACCATATTGCTTCTAGATGTAGTACCCTCTTATCAACTATCAGTCATGTAAGATGTTGACCCACTTTTCTATAGAAGAAAAAGCCTTGGCCAAGTTAATTATGATTATTTGTTCTACCTCTCTGGTTGTGAGACACATGTAGAGTTTTTATGATTTCTGAATGATTTCTATGTTAATGGGAATGGGAAGATCTTTCCCATCCGTTAATAGGCCCATGTGACTTGCTTTGAGCTTGGGTCACATGGACGCTTGAGTCACATGGAGCCTGTGGTGGGAAGAGCTTGTTGAAAGGGTGGAGCAGGAAGTGAGTGTGAGGTGGAGCTGAGAGAGAGAGAAACAGACACAGGCAGAGCAGCTGGAGTGAGTGAGAAAACTAAGGGATCTTGTTTCTGGGAGGTCCTGAGGAGGGAAGGCATGAGGATGGTGGTGCTCTCTGCATTGATAATGTGTATAGACTTCATTATTGCTATGATGAATTTGGCTTTCTGATGTTTAAATAAATGTCTTGGTTTCATCTTCGGGGTAGACAATCTGTTATATCTTGCAATTCAAATCTGTATATATGCCAGAATATTCATAGCAGCTGCTGTGGGTATTGCATTGGTGATATAACACTATAAGTAGATATAGCATCAGGTCTATATTTAGCTATTTAGTCTTTTATTTTAGCTAGTATTTAGCTCTTCAGTTCAGCATATTTAGTCAAATGTAAGGCATCTGTGATTTTGCCATCACGTTAGTTTCTTCCAGGAATACAGTCACACTTCAGCTCTAACTCAATTCATACAATTCTCATATGGGTCTTATATTGAAAAGTAATATTATGAAGAAGTAGATTGTGAGCTCCTTGTGTTCAGGGATTGTCTTTTGCCTCTTCTTGCTTAGCACAGTGACTGGGGAATTAATAAATGTTTATGATGAATGAATGCAAAGAGATCCCATTGACTAATATACTAGAAATTGAATGTATGCATGTAGCACATATATGCTGGACATACATAAGTTAGGTAATGATAGAATATTAGAGATGAAATTCATCCTCAAGAGCATCTTTTCAACTCCTACCTATTAGAAAGGAGGAATCAAAGACTCAAAAAAGTTCTCAAGGCTTCTGCTATTTACAACAGTGATATCTGAGTCTTTTATGCTACAATTTTGAAAAAAAAATAGTAAAGAACTGATGGAATTAAATTAGAAATTACCACTGGTAACTAATCCAGGTATCCAAATAATTTCTTCGCATTCAGTTTTCAGATGAAGAGTATAGAGATGGTTTAAAATAACATGGATGCATTATTTAAGTAGCAAATTCTATGTTCAATTCCTCATTTTTTTTAATCCACTAAGGAAAGTTAAAGCACAAGTTCTGTATCTCAATATATAGTTGTAGTTTTAAAAATGCTAAATGACATGCCATTTCATGAATTAAAAATGATCCCGTTGCCATGGTTTCTGCATGGGGAAGTTATACTGATGCACCAAGAAATAAACATCTGATTAAGACTTGACACATATGCCCCATGTTCATTTTATTCATTGCTAAAATAGAACATTAGGTACAGGAAAGCATGCCAATGACTTTATAGATACTTCATCATGAATTCAAGGCAGTTAAGTTTGACAAATATTTATTAAGAGTCTATTACATTCAAGGCACTATGTGAGATTCTGGGAATACAAAGGCAAAAAAGCAAAAAAGCAATCAAAAAACTCCTTACTTCAACAAATGTATATCCTAGTGCAGGCTTTAATTTAAGGAGAAAAAAATTTGGGACAAATTGAGAAGGGATAGAGAGCACTAAGAAGCAGGAAGGTCAAGAAAGGGGTCTTAGAGGAGGTAGCTGAAAATTCTAAGAAGTAGAAGGAGTGTGTTCCAGGCAGGGGGGCAACCTGGACAAACTTATAGAGGCTGGAGATGGAATGTCAAATTCAGAGAATAGCAAGCAAGCAGGCATATATTTAGAAATGTAGGCTGAAATCAAAGTTTAAATTTTTAAGTAATGAACAAGGAAACACTGAAAAGATATTGCCTGACTCAGTCAAAAAATCATATATCATGATTATATAGCATGATTTATTTTTAGAGGAAGAAAGTACATAGAGATCTAAGGCCTGATTTT
>JAQQSZ010002161.1:0-14846 GCA_028646595.1 Phalanger gymnotis | reverse complement strand
AGTTGAAGAGGGTATGACTTGGACTCAAGTTTCCCAGTCCTCAGGTCTGTGCAGTGAGCTACTTACCTATTTTTTTCTGTTAGTATGAAGATTTCATCCTTTCACAAGTCCACATAGTTTCCTTTATTTTCTCTTCAATTATTATGAATTCTCTTTTTTGTTTATGATAGGAATAATTTGAATTTCCTTAACCTTTTAAAAATATTAGACTGGATAACTCCATCTATTTTGTGTTTAAAAATAACCTCTAATTTTATTTATCAATTTAGCAATATTTTAAATTTCATTTTATTAATCATTTTCTGAATTTTCATAATTTCCATTTTGTCATTTACTTGGGGATTTTTGATTTTTTGTTGTTCAAGGGTTTTTTTTTCTAAATTTAATATCATATCATTCCTTGGATTTTCTCTTTTGTGGATGAAAGTATTTAGAGATGCCCTCTGAACTGCATTATTATATCCCACAAATTTTGGTACATTGTCACACTATTGTCATTTCTTTAAAGAAATTTTCAATTTTTTATTTGTTCTTTTATCCACCCGTTTCTTAGAATTATGTTATTAAATCTTTGATTACTTTATACTTCTTTCTTTAACTGCCCTTTATTGAGTTAATGTGGAAATAGAATAAATAATACTTGTCAACTGATTAAATACCACAGGTGGAAGGAAAGTAAAGAGCTGAGGATGTCTTCAAGACTGGAAAGCTGAATGACTAAGCATTCTCAATAAACCACCTTATGTCAAAGGAGATAAAACCTGTAGGGAGTTTTTCAAAACTTAAAGCAATATTCAAATTCTGGCTGTTATTATTATTATCCTTATAATTTAAGATTTTCTCCCTCTGGTTAGATTTATTTAGGGCCCCTTCTCAAGTCTTTTGGAAGCCACTGGAAGAAGTGCATGCCACTAGTGAAATGGTCATCAGAAATTGATTATGTTGAGCTCCAAGGACTACCGACAATGAGATTCATTATGTTGTAAAAAAAAAAACCCAAAAAACAAAATACAGGAGTTGGCTTTGAAGTGGGCTCTCAGTGAAATGTTCTGGGAGTCTGTGGAGAGTTCAATTTCAAGTGTGGACTAAGAATCCAGTGTCTTATATTTTAACCAACACTAAGTTATTCACTGACCATTAGAAATGGATAATGGTGCTAGACTGCTCTGAGATCAGCTTTAAGACAATGATAGGAATAATAATATCCAATATTTATATAGTACTTAGTATATGCCAGATACTGTGCTAAGTGCCTTATAATTGTTATCTCATTTGATTGTCGCAACAACCCAGGGAGGTAGGTTCTTTTATTATCCCCATTTTACAGATGAGGAAACTGAGGCAAAGAGAAGTTAAGTGACTCGTTTGGGGTCACATAGGTAGTAAGTGTCTGAGGTAGGATTTGAACTCAGGCCTTTCTGACTCCAGGCCTGACACTCTATCCACTGTACCATTTACCTGCCTAGCAAAAAAAATTACGTATAGACGTATGTCCTTAACCATAGGTCATATGATTCCAAAGCTTTGGTGATACCCAAAGAAAGAGTGAAGGCAATCTGTGATATGCATGGATAGGGACCTTTTTCACATGAAACTGAAGCTCAGAGTCTGGGATTTCCAACAGAGGATATGTCACCAGAATTCATTAACTTTTTATATTGGACTACTGCTCTTTGCTTCTATTACCCATGGAAGAGTCTTTGTAGGAACAGATGCATGATCAAGTGTTACAAGAATTGATATAAAACAAAAAATGAAAGTTTGACTCTCAGGGACTCAAACTGTGTTCTCTAGGAGCTGATTTACTGTTAACACAGTGGTAGAAAGTTGGAGCTGGGCAATGGAGATCTGTATTGGGCTGTAACTGATGCCACGCATGGTAGCAGGCAGCAATTGGGACTTCCCCAACATTTACTCTATGATGCTGATAACATTGGCAGGTAGGTGGTACAGGGGATGGGGTGTTGGGCCTGAAGTCAAGAAGATTCCCCTTCCTGTGTATAAATTCTGCCTCAGATACTTAGGAGCTGTGTGACCCTCAGCAAGTCACTTAATCCTATTTGCCTCAGTACCTCATCTGTAAAATGAACTGCAGAAGGACATGGCAAACCAGTCCAGTATCTTTGTCAGAAAACCCCACATGAAGTCATCAAGAGTTGGACTGACTAAAAGGACTGAACAACAACAAAACTTGTAACACCACATGATTACTTTTGACATATGGGCCAAGAAGGAATCCCAGAATTTGTAATATACACATTTAACTGTCTCCAAATGGTGGCATATATTCCTATGAAGGGTGTGATGTGCTCAGCATGTTCTAAAAAAAGTGCTGTTACCTCAAGCTGTCTGCTCGGATCATGTAAGTACCAGAAGACCATTGGAATCTGTGTGTATTGACTCCCTTTCTGGATATAAACAGGAGGAACAAAAGCAATATCCTGGTAATTATAGACCGTTTTTGTGGCAATGCACAGGCTTACCCAACTATGAATTGGACAATTTCTACAGTTGCTAAAATATCGTGGAAGAAATATTTCTTTGCATTAGTCTTCTCTATCAGAATCCACTCTCGCTAATGTAGAGACTTTGAAAACAAGCCATTTTTAACAGGCTCTCATAAGAAACAAGATGACCAGACCCATACTTTACTATCCTTTGGGAAATGCCAAAGTATTTCCACCACACCACAAGCCCTGAGACTAGAAAATAAGGCTGAGTGGAATCAACAAGCAGCCTTTGTAGTTCCCATACAGAGAATTACCAGGGATAAGCTGATCAGTGGCAGTGAAATTCATCTTGTCATGTCAAATGAAAGTCTAGTGCCTTTAGATCTCCAGTCTTACCCACAGACTCATGGTATTACCGATGGTCATCCCTCACTTTGGGATAGTGCTTGGAATTTAGAGAAACATTTTTGATCTCTCCATTTCACCTTCTCAAGGACGTATGATGGAGCAGGAGAAAGGAGGAGGAAGATGAAATGTACTTAGGTGAAGTGCCTGACTTAAGGTCAACACAGCAAGTCAGAAGCAGAGCCAGGATTAGAATGCAGCATTATAAATGGAATAGTTATCTTTGGGATGATTTTTCAGCAGACTAGGAATGTGATGGACCAGCTAATATGATGAGAGCTTATTGTTAAATTTTGAGTGTGAGCATTTATACCATAGAAATCAGTAAGCATTATAAATCAGGACTTGAACTACTTCACTTAAGAAAGTGAAGGAGAAAATGTTATTAATGAAGATTACATGTAAAAGTGTATAAGGTCTTTTCATAGAGCTGGTTGTTAGTTATTTACCAACAAAGCACATACAACCAATTGTCTAGCTTTTTTAAATGAATGATATTCTTTGTATACACGTTAGGCTAACTTTTGAAATAAGACATTAAGTTGTAGAGGATGTGCCAAACTAAACTACTTTAGGGATTCTCCTTTTCTGGGAGTCACCTCATTGACATCACATGTTCAATTCCTATCCTTTTCCCAATCCATGTCAATTGAAAGGGGGAAAGGATAGGATGGAATAGGGAATAAGTATTTATTTAAGACACTATACTATACTATACTATGCCATGCCATGCCATGCCATGCCATGCCATACCATACATACCATACCATACCATACCATACCATTACCATACCATACCATACTATACTATACCATACTATACTATGACTTACATGCTAAGCACATTACAAATGACATTATTCCTTTGATCTTCACAACAACTGTGCAAGGTAAATGCTATTATAATCCCCATTTTACAGTTGAGGAAACTGAGGCAAGCAGAGGTTAAATGGAGGGTCGAGGGTCATATAGCTAGTAAGTGTTTGAAGCCAGATTTGAATTCGAGTCTGCCTGGCTCCAGGCCTAGCCCTCTATCCACTCTGTCCCCTAACTACTACATTTTCCCCATCTGCAGAATGATAGAATTGGACTAGATGGTCTCTAATTTTCCTGCTAGCTTTAAAATTATGATTTTATGGCTCTCTAGTCAGAGATGTTTGGTCTGCCCTCTGTGTTTAGGTGAAGGAAGAATGGTATTGCTTTCTCAAAGAACACAAGAAGACGCATGGATCTGGGTATCCTTGATGATCAGCATAATGGGGCTGACTGCTGGATAACAGAGGGAAAAAAAGACCATGACTTGTATCACCCAGTTCCTGGTTTCCCTAGAAGGAGCCATGTAAATAATAAAAGGGAAACTGATTGTGTTAAAGCAGACGTAGGTGCTTACCAGCAGCAAGATGTTTTTGGTGGCTCGTATTTCAAGAGAGCCCCTGTGGGTGCTGATGCTATGAATGTGCTGCACTTGTTGGTGGTGTCTGTACAGGACCAGCATCATGTAGCCACTGGCAATGGCCATCAGACTGAACAGTATGCCTTCATAAACAGACTTCCAGATGACAATGTTTATCGTATTCATGTGATAAAGGTCTAAAGAGCTATATCCAATGTTCCATGTCCCCTTGCTGCTGTTCTTCAGATCAACTATGTACACAGCCACAGCAATGTCTATTAGAAGATTGAAAATCCAGCAGCAAACACAGCAAAGAATGATATGCTTTGAGGCTTTGGCTTTGAGCTTTGCCCATCTGGAGCTGTTGGGACTGATGGTGATGGCTTGGAAGACACTCAGGAGGAAGGGACTGCACAGGGAAAGGTCCCAGAATAGTCTCTGAAAGTAAGATATGGTTTTAGCACTAGAGGCATCCAGAAAAGATTTCAAACCCCAAACTTGCATTGTCTTGGGGATTCCTCCCCCAAAAATTGTTGTGATGTTGACAAAGGCCAAATGGATAATGATAAGGTCTATATGCCTTGTCCTGGAACCTGTAAAGAACTTAAAGATGTATAGGTACAGGAGGAAAGTGTTCCCTAGGACTCCAAATATAGTCAGGTTCAGGTAGATGATCCCCATGAATTCATCGTGAGAAATCATTCATTAGATATCTTGGGCAGAGTGATTGTTGTCAGATCCAATGTGACCTGGGGAGAAACACAGGAGATTCTGATTGTTCCTAACCATTAGATTTTCCAGGGAGGTTCCACACTAGGTTCCACACTGCCATAGGAAGATGAGAACACCTTCCTCAGTGGGGCCAGAATTTCATCAACTGTCCATTAGACTTTGATCCAGCAACACAACGTTCAACAAATATTTAACATTCACTATTTATAATAAAAACAGCCATTCCCACTTACATTGAACTTTACTCATTAAAAAGTGTTTTCCTCACAATGACTGAGGGAATCATGTAAGTATTTTTACCTTAGTTTATAGACGAAGAAACCATATAGAAGCCCTGAAATGTTCACTGTTTCACGTGTCTAATACTCAAATTGACATTTCCTTACTTCAGATTCATTCTTGTTATTAAACTTCATGCATCAACACAATTCAAGGCACACTGGCAGAAGTTGTGGCGGATAGTGAATAGAATGAGTATGAGACCTGATCCTTGCCTTTAGGAAACTAAAAATCTGTTTTTGGTGAAAAATTTACAAGCACAAAATACATTTATGTGCTAAATAGTGCGATGCAGAATATGAATGTTTTAATATCACAATGAAAGAAAGACATTATGAATGTTGGAGTAGGTAAGAGAGGCTTCTTGAAAAAGGCAAAATATGAAGATATAAAGGAAGTGGAGAGGAAATTCTAAAAGGTGATTTTCACAGTTTTCACATTTCTAGGAAATTCTATGAATGGAGAAGATAACTGAAGGATTGGAGGAAAGTAGAAATGAACAGTCCAACCAGAGGAGAGGAAACACTTTGGAGAGCAATCAATGAAAAGTCCTTTGATTAAGCATTGACGGTGCCAGGTGCAGTTTTAGATCCTGGCAATATAAATGTTTGAGATGACATCTGCACCACTTTAGACACAGAGGACCCAGTTTGTAAACTAGTCCCCAATAAATAATTAATTTTTGAAGACTGAAGTATGTGTATTCACAAGCCAGTTCTAACTTCAGTGTTCCAGCATCCACTTTGGGAGCTTTCAGACATAGGAGCATGTAACAAGAATTTGGCCAGCAGCTGCTGCTGGGGTGTAATACCCAACAGCATTAGCAGCAAGAGTGCTGCTAGCACGGGTTCTTCGATCTGTTTTACTAAGGAAAGCAAGTTTAAGGGGTTAACAATCTCACTTTAATCAAGCATAAATATATAACTCATTTAGTTCAGGAGGAAAAGCCGGCACCCTGAACTTCAGAGCAAATACAAATATAAATTACAAACATCAACAGACAGACCTTATCTAATTCAAATCACAATTCATAGTTACCAGGGAAGCATCAATATCTTAGTTTACAAGTGGGGGTGCTTATAAGCACAGAGTATCTTCAAGTCACAAGACACTCTTCCGGTGAGAGCCCCAAAGGAAAAATGCCAACCTCTGAGTTTATATACCCTTTTCAGGGTCAAAGGGCATCACAATATGTGACTCAAACCCATGTAAACTAGGATTTTCCTTGAGGCAAGGAGGTCATCAAAGACTCCTGATTTAATCAAAGAAACAAAGGCCAGACTCATCAAAGGCACTTTATTAAATAAGTGCTCCAAAAGAGAAAACAGTAAAAAAAATCCCACCTTAATTACTGATACAGAGACTTAGGAGAAGCAGACCATTACACCTGTACAAAAGAGTAGCAATTGGTGGAAGATGAAAGTAAGCCCAAGGAGAGTGTTTAACCCTCGTTCTCATTGACTAGGTGATAACCTTGTGAAATTTGAAAGGTTCTGAGATGTGGAGTTCTCATAAGTGTCCATAGCACTGACCTTCTAGAGGTGGGAGCTGAGGGCATCAATGGCCCTCAGGAGATGAAAGAAATACTAGTGGCAAATTAAATGAACAGGGGAAATGCAGTTTTAACTTCTACTTAGCCATTCACTCCTGGAACCAAAAAGCAAGCTACATCTAAGGGGAACATAATGGGAGAAAAAGGAGAACCAAGGTAGTAAAGAATTTCCACTACTCAGGAGTTGTGAGTTTATTCTTTAGTCACATAAGTTCTCCATATTTGAGTTAACTCTCTCCAGAGACCTTCTGTGTTCAAGTGGAGAGTGTGACTCTGATCTGAGGGGTATGTTTCTTATAGCTGTCTTGTTATACTTGCTGAATAAATATTCCTTTCTAAAAGCTAATTACATCTGGCTGGCTAATCAATCCTTAATGGAGAGCATATTGTATGGGGGCTCATGAAGCAATAATACTAAAAAGACTCCATTCTAATGAGAGAGGTAGTAATGACCTTCTTAGAACTGACTGCCAATGGGAGTAAGAGTTAGGGAGGCAACTTTTGAGGAGGAACTATACAAAGATACAAATGAAATACTCCCCTGAGTTCAAGATACTTACATTCTATTATGGAGACCATATTTATAAGTGTATGTGTGTATATATGTGTATATATACATATATATACATATCTAAAGTATATATGTATTATATATAATGTATATATGTGTATATTATATGTATATAAGATATGTTTTATGTATATATATATATATATACATGTATATATATATATATATAATCGATATAAGCTAATTGAGTTGAGGAGAAACTAGTAGACGGCAGAGAGTGGAATCAGGAAAAGAGTCATGTAAGATGTGGCATTTGAATTGTGAAGGGATTAGAACACCAAGTGGTAGTGGGAATTGAGGGAGCTTTCCTAGCTCCAACTTGTGACTCAATTCTTGATTTAGCTCAGTTCCCTTTCTATTCAATTACAGGTCTTGTCCAACTTCTGTCTTGTGGAAAACCTTAAATAGTGGGAATTGTGAAAAAGCTTCATTTTATTTCTTGAACCTAGCCCTGTGTGGCTGGGAAGTTGGACTACTATCTGCTGCTTCGAGACCATTAAGTAAGGACCTGGGTTATGCTGACTATAAAACCAGTCAGATTGAAGACTGATGCAAGGCAATTATACATTTCAAGCAATTAGTTGTTTCCATGTCCCTTTGATTTATATAGACACTCCAAAATGATAGGTCTCCAGAAGTCAGCTTGACTCTTCCATTGATGACAATGTCTGGTGTTTAAAAGCTATATTGAGGAGAGGAGGGATAGAAAATGGGGCAAAGATTTCTGGTTTGGGATGATGGGAGAATGATACCGAATCAACTAAGAGAACACAGAATCGCTTCTTATAGATTTTTTCTATGTTATACCAGGAAGGCAATAAGTGGAGAGGCATGCTGGTACAGGGAAAACAGATTAAAAGGAGTAAAAGGCTGTGGATTCACATCTCACCTTTGTCACTTCCTATCTGTGACTTTCGGAAAGCCATTGAATAGTTCTGTGCCTTAGTTTCCTCATCTGTAAAAATTGAAGTTGAGAATTAGAATGGATCATCTATATGGTACCTTCCACCTCCGAAGTATGATACTTGGTCTGGATAGGGGTAGAAAAAGACCAAGTCAGGTATTGGCTTTGGCGCAGGGAGGAAGCAGGCAACTTAATAACTTAAGAAATCGTTGTTGGCAATGCCACGTTAAGCTCAGTTATTTTGGCCTTCTGAAGGCATACACAGCCTGTCAGCAACCTATCAGTTTCCATATTTTAGAGCAAACCCACAGTTATCCTTCATTATTTTTAGCTCTTTGAATTCTGGCGGGGTTCAGGTACTCCTAATACTTCCCAGGTGCTTTCTCCAGGATGATCCTTTCCCCAAGCATTCTAACCACTTTTCTCTCTGTTTCAGTTCTTGAAATGCTGAGGCTTTTTGTTAGTGGAAACTAAAGACAGAGATCTCCTAATAACCATCACAGAACCAAGATAATATGTTGATGAGAGGCAGATAAGAGCAGTAGACAGGGACCAGGGACACCTGGGATAAAGTGCTGCTCTGACGCATACTGGCTGTGTGACCCCAGTCAAAGTACTGGACATCTAGTTGGCCCAATGGATAGAGCATTGGCCTTGGAGTCAGGAAGACCTGAATTCAGATTCTTATGAACTGTGTGACTTTGGGCATGTTACTTAACCTCTTTCAGCTTCTGTTTCCTCATCTGCCAAATGGGGAAAACAGTAGCATCTAAGTGACAGAGCTGTTGTGAAGGTAAAATGAGATCATATATTTAAAGCATATTGGAGATTAAAGTCCTATCTAAATGCTATCTATTTTTATTATTAATCAAATCTCAGTGCTCCAGATAACTCACTAAGACTAGAAAGTTGTAGAGGAGGTGCTGCCTGAATGACCAGAGAGTATTTCCTTATTTGAGATTTCTGTAGAATAATGACATGACCGACCCAGTCTCTAGCCTAACCTGTCTTTGTTGTGTAATATGTCTGTTTAAGGTGTTGAGAATTAGAGAAATCCTGGGAAATATCAGCATTGACCTTTAAAAATATATTGAAAAATAACATAACAATGTTTTCAACAGAGAAACATTGATTTCTTCACAGAGGATCTCCACTATTGCCAGGCAATTTTGTCTGCTCTAGTACAGGCAGGCAGCCCTCCTGCTGATGGAGGGTTGACTAGACATTGAGAAAGTGCTCTGGGGCTTTGCGTGCATGGCCTTATCCCTCCCTCTACCCTCATTGTGCCAACCAGGCAAGGAAAATCAAGGAGGGTGCTGGTAATGATTTGCTTGGGATCAATCTATTTTCTGCCAAAGGAATAGGCAGAGACCTTCACACTCCTTTCTCTGAGAGGAGAAATCTAGAGAGATGTAGAATGGGATGTTAGACACCCTGGCATACATCTTCTCTTTCTTCCTCATGAGAAAATAGAGCCCCAGAGAGGGAAAAAGGACTTGTCCAAGATCACATAATCAATAAGCAACATGACCAGAACTTGAACCTAGGTGCTTTGAGAACCAATTAATGACCTTTCATTTAGTCTACACTGCAAACCATTAACTCTAGCAGAGAGGTATAGAATGGTTTAGCTTTTTTAAAATAAGTTTTTGAAATATAGGAAGCCACCAGCACTCATTGCCTAAAAGTCATTAAAGCTGGGCAAAGGAAACCTTTGGGCAGAGGCAGAGAGGGATGCAAAGGGAAAGATGGAGAAGATAGGAAAGGGTGAGGGCTTATCGACAGGGCAGCCGTAGTGACCCAGCAGCTTGAAAATCAGAGCTTCATTATGGACAGAGAGAAGGAGCAACTTTTGCCATATAATGATTATTTGCACAGCTTTGCTGTCCACACAGGAATCCCAAGACCTTTTGTCTTGATTCCCATATTTCCCTCCAAAATTATCCAGAAAGTAATGAATCTGAGATTGTCTCTAGTTCTCAGTACATAATAGGAACCTTCTGTCCCGAGTTAAATAAAAAGCATGAGAGCTCAGGAGCTCCTGCTCCTTGGGCTGGCTCTGAATCATCAATTACGCCCCCCTCCCACAATAATTTCGTCTGGACAGCAAAGGCTCTTGCTCAGTATGTTCCTGGGACTGCTAATGGGGCAAGGTACTTGAGAAGATTTCTGTTCCTGTTTCAACACACCTGAATCAGTGTAGACAGTACCATGGCAAGAAAGAGAGAGAAGCAAAGCCCTAATCCAAGCTCCCGCCACAGGCACAATTTTCCCCTTGGTCTTATGAATAAGAATATCCTGGTTAGATATCTTCCAAAAACTACCTGATTCATCCCAACATTCTAAGATGCTGTATCCCGATTTCCTCCTCCTAGAAACAAAACAAAACGAAACAAGCTATCAATGTTTCTCTCTGAGCCCAAGACACAGAGTTACTCACCAGCACGTTTTCCATTGATAGGGTATTGAGTAGAGCTCTAAAAATCAGTGTGTCTGTGCATGTGTATGTGCACATGCACATGTGCGCACATGTCGACACATATGTGTATTGTGGGTATGGTCAGAGCTGGTGTTATAAGCCTGTCTCTATCTGACCTCATCTCCCACTAGAACTGTGATTAGCATGTCATTTGTGGGAGAAGTGACACTGTCTTTAGAGGGAATTGGGTATATGTCTGATGAAGAAGCACAGTTTTGTCTCATATTCAGCAATGATGATGGACTAATTATCATGTCTAAATTGAACATTTGGGAGAGAAATTCTTTTGTGCTTTATGTGGGAAGTAGGAGTCAGACAAAAGACATTATGGAGAAGAAATCCGAGATTCCTAAGAATTTGTTGGTGAAGGTCACTATGATTATTTTCTGGGGTTCCTTATGGGTTGCTTCATTTTGAATATCCCTGGTTCTTCCTCCTTGGAAGTCCCAATTGGATCTCTTTGTCATATCACTTCATATATTTTTCCAAGGCGAAATCCTTCCCATGGACAAGATTGAAGACATAACTTTGAAAATGCTTTGCCCAGGCCATGTTGGGGCTAATCTTGCGGTGATGACAGATGATGAGCCATCTCAGGGCAAGCTCATATTTCAACTTCCTCAATGAAAAGGACATTATTCACAAGAATTTATCTCAAAGTACAGGCTTGGGGATAAAGATGCCCAGTGATGCTCATGCCCTTTTACAGTTTTCATAAGTCCTTGTGCCACAGAAAATGAGGTGAACAAGGAAGTGATACTTTAACTGGGAGTGCTTTCATGCTTGCCATGTTCATCAAAGTGCCCAACCCTCTCACTTCTACTGGTTAAACTTCAAGTTTCTTTTAAGACCATTTCTCAGATGTTCTGGATCAGAGCAGTTGAAACATGGGATGTAGGCTTCCTGAAACATTCCCCAATGCAGCTCAAACAAGATTAAAATGGAATTGGGAAATATTTAACAAAATAAATAAAAATACAACAAAAGATAGATAACATATTTTAAACCTACATCAATATTAATCTGGCAGGGTTCCTTATGTGTTTGTTCATTACTCCCAGTTCAATTTTAGCTTGACACCATTGTTCTGGATCATTCACTTATAGATAGAGAAGTACTCATTTTTCTTTTATTTCTCTATGAATAACATTTTATTTTCTCCAATTAAAGGCAAAACAGTTTTCAACATTCATTTGATAAAATTTTGAGATCCAAATTTTCTTCCTTCCTCCTTGCCCTGCCCCCTCTCTGATATAGGTATATTTGTGCAATCATTCAAAATGTGTTTCCAGATATTAGTTGTGTTATGAATGAAATACAGACCCAAAAATGCATAAAAAGAAAATGAAAAGTAATGTGCTTTTAACTGCATTAAAACTTAATCTGTTCTTTCTCTGGAGGTATATAGCCCTATTTCATTATGAGTCCTTTGGAATGGTCTGGGATCACTGTGTTGCTGAGAATAGCTAAGTCATTCACAGCTGATCATTGCATAATATTGCTGTTACTCTGGACAATGTTCTCCAGATCCTCCTCACTTCACTTTACACCCCTTCATATAAGTCTTTTCAGATTTTTTTTTAAATTGTCCTGCTCTTCTTATATCACAATAGTATCAGCCATTTTCCAATTGGTGGACAGCCTCTCAATTCCTAATGTTCTGCAAACACAAAAAGAGCCACAATAAATATTTTTATACAAATAGGCCCTTTTCTCTATTTTAAAAAATCTTTTTGGAATACAGATCTAGTAGTGGTATTGCTATATCAAGGGAGTATGCACAATTTTTTATAGTCCTTTAGGCATAGTCCCAAATTGCTCTCCCACAATAGTTGGATTAGTTCACGACTCCACCGAGAGGGTATCAACGTCCGTATTTTCCCAGATCCACCCCACATTTGTGATTTTCCTTTTCTGTCATATTAGCCAATCTGATAAGTGTTAGGCCATACCTCAGAGTTGTTTTAGTGTTCATTTCACTAATGAATAATGATTTATAGCATTTTATAAGATTATAGATAGCTTTGATTTCTTCATCAGAAAACTGCCTGCACATATCCTTTGAGCATTTATCAACTGGGGAGTGACTTGCATTATTATTAATTTGACTCAGCTCTCTCTGTATTTGGCAAATGAGGGCTTTATCAGAGACACATGCTGTCATTTTTTTTTCTCTTCTGCTTTCTTCGTTATCTTGATTTCATTAGTTTTATTTATGTAAAACCTTTTTTGCTTAATATAATAAAATCTATTTTACATCCATAATGCTCTCTATTTTTTGTTTGGTCATAATTTCTTCCCCTATCCATAGATCTGATGGATAAACTATTCCTTGGTCTCCTAAGTTGTTTATGATATCACCCTTTATTTCCAAATCATGTACCTATTTTGACCTTATCTTGGTGTAAGATGTCAGTCTACCTAGTTTCAATCATACTGTTTATCAGTTTTCCTGCATAGTGAGTTTTTGTCCCAAAAGCTTGGGTCCTTGGGTTTATAAAGCACTAGATTACTATGGTAATTTAGTACGGTGTATCTTGGTCCTACACTCTATTTTTAGCCAATATCAGACTGTTTCAATAATTGCCATTGTAATAAAGTTTGATATCTGGTAAGGCTAGGTCAACTTCCTCTTCCTTTCTTCCCATTAATTACCTTAACAATTCAATTGGTCAAGTAAACTTTTGTCCTTCTGGGTGAATTTTTATTATTATTCTTCTAGTTCTATAAAATTATTTTTGGTAATTTATTTGGTATGGTGCTGAATGAGCAAATTAATTTAGATAGAAGTGCTGAGCAAGTGATATTTTCCCAATTATTTTGCTTTGACTTTATTTGCATGAAAAATGTTTCCTATTTGTGTTCATATGATTTCTGGGTTTGTCTTGGTATTTAGATTTCCAAGTATTTTATGTTGTCTATAGCTTTTTAAATAGAGTTTCTCTTTCTACCTCTTCCTGCTGGGTTTTGTTTATAGTATATAATTACTGATGATTTATGCGGTTTTTAAATACCTTGCAACTTTACTAAAGTTGGTAATTATTTTAATTAGTTCTATAGCTGATTCTCCAGGATTCTAAAGTATACCATCATATCAAATGCACAGAGTGATAGTTTTGTTTTCTCATTGTTTATTCTAGTTCTATGTGTCAGGATAGTTGAAACTCCTAGGGGCAACTGACACTTGGGGAAGTGAGAGAGAATGTATCTAGGTAGGAGATTTTGAGGAACATGGAAGAAAAAGTTAAATAGGGGAGGTTATAGATTACTGGTAGACTGCCTAATCAGGAACATAGTAGGGAAAGGTTCTTACCATGAGGCAGTTTCCTTTATGAGATCTGAAATAAGTTTCATTATTCTAGAAGTGGGGCACAATGGAAAAGATGAATCCTTGGAGTAAGCTCCATAAGACAGTTGCAGGAAGGAGGAGATGGCCTATAATGGATACCTTGGGAGGTTTCATTGCTTTTGAAATACAGAGTAAAGACAAAGAAACCAGGTAATTATAGGAGTCACGAATCAGAGAATGAGGATCTAGAGTAGATGGAAAAAGAAGATGGAAATAAAGTGACTGAGAAAAAATTTTTTGGAAAGGAGCTCAAAACTAATATTAAAAAAACCCTAATGAGCAGGATTAGTGAAATGCTGGAGAATAAGGGGAATCTACCTGACTGAGAGAAAAAAGAGAGGAAAATTATATAACCAGATAAAAGCAGAAGAGAAAAAGGAACTAATAAATAAAACCCCAAAGAAGCATGGAATCAGAGGTAAGGGGAAGAGAGCCAATGGGACCAGGGCCACTTTAACAAATATTAAGATAATAGAAGGAAAGTAGTATTGTGTCTACAGCAGAAGAAAGAAAATCATAACTTGGTAAAACCTCCAAAATTAGAGAAAGATGAAGGAAAATGTAAAGGTAATCCAATAACTTTAAATGTGAATAGATTAAACAATCCAATGAAATGAAGGAGTGGCAGATTGGATAAGAAAATAAAGTCATATAATCTATTGTTAACAAGAAACACATTTATAGAACAAAGCCATACACAAAATAAAAGTGAGAAAAATGGAAAAGTATATG
>JAQQSZ010002160.1:0-14846 GCA_028646595.1 Phalanger gymnotis | reverse complement strand
GGAAATGGGGAGAAAATTTGTAATTCAAACGCCTGTGAAAATCAATGCTGAAAACCAAACATGTCAAAAATAAATTTAAAAAAAAAAATCAATCTGAGAGGGGGAAGACCTCCCCCCCCCCAGGGTTTCTGGCCAGAATAGAAACAATTGCTATTTACACTCACTGAGCCAACAAAACCCAAACAATGACCAACTGAGGCTTGGATTCAAACGCATTTTTGGCTAGTCAGTGAGAGCCAGAGTTACTTGGGTTTAAGGCATTGTCAAATAGCTCCATTTGAATTCCATTGGTTTTTATCAATACCTGGTTTTCTAGAACTCTACTTCAAGAAATTTATATTCCTTGTAAGGTCTTTCACAGATCTCAGTTTGTCTGAGGCAGCACCTGTTCAGTGATTTAAGGTTGAGTAAGGAATGAAGCAAAAGATGGCCTCATTTGCCTATTCAAAAAAGAAAAGAAAAATCAATTTGGGAGAGGAAGACCTTTAGTTTCTGGCCAGAACCGAAACAGTTGCTATTTATACTCACTTTGGGACATCAAAACTCAAACAGTGACCAATTGGGTCAGCACATAGGGGATGAAAGAAGAACTAGCCTGAGACCCAGGTGAGAAATTTAGAGGTTTGTCAACATATGTACTCCTTTAAGGAAGAAAGTCAGGGCAAGGGGTGCAGTACTTAGACCCAGAAGAGATGATTGAATGGTAAGATGGTGGGGAAGGGGGTTAGGGACATAAATGGCTTTGATTCAGTCCTGTGAAATTCTCCAGGATTTATTTATTTTATTTATCCAGTGTGAGAGAATATGGATACCTGGCTGGTTGAGGTGGCACTCTGGCCTAGCCAAAGGTTGCGGATGAAACTCAAGTCCTGGTGAGCTGTTCCTTCAATGCTGGCCTGGAGGGGTCATAATTTTGCCACTTACGTTCTATTCAGCTTCAGGCTGGATCAGGCCCAGGCCAGGACCCATTGGAAGAGGCTGCTTTATGACCAGGGTTCTTTCCCCTTCATACTTAGCTGCTCATCCTCAGTCATAAGGCCAGGAGCCAATAGTCTCGATAGAACACCTGGTGCCTGGTAATAAACCTTGGTGTTGTCTCAGAAGGCCAAATGTCAACAACCTTGCCAAAAAGAACTTTGGACTGAGAGTCAAAAATCCTAGTTTCTGGTTTCCGTACTTGTTCCTCAGTCTTTCTCTAGCCTAAACCAAAGGTATGGAGCACCCATTCTTAGACTCATTATAAGCACCCCTAGTAAGCATGAGTACTATTGAGAAGACTTTGGCAGTCCTCTGGTACTTCCCCTTGAGTCCTTCACCCAGTACATTTCATTACTCTGAAATGCATTTTTTGGGGGTAGGGTGAATAGGAAGAGAGAACAAGATATGTGTAATGTCCAAGTGCAGTCTAAATGAGAAGTTATGCCAGGCCTAAATTTTCTCGTTTTTTTAGAAAGGTTACATAATTTATACATAATATACAAATATGTGTGTGTAACTAAGAAAAGTGTGGGTGTTGGATTTAATTTCTACAAAAATTGCCGTTGTTAATCCATTTGAATCTTTTTTTTTTTTTTGTGATTTGGAAGCAATACTTCTTTTAAAGTCTTGGTATTTTGTACCAAAAAAAGTACACCATGCACAATGCCTTAAATATGGTAGTTACTTAATACATGTTTGCTGAATTTGAAATTGAAGAGAAAAAAATACCTGTCACACATGTCCTTTTGTATCACAAAAAACTAGTTAATTTTGACAGAACTTTGATTATAAGAGATTATAAGAGCGGCTTACTTCAAATATTGTTCATCTTATATTTTATGTTTTAGTATATACAATGCTAAAAGATTAACATTTGATTTTATTCAGATAATCTATTTTTGTGGTTGCAGGTGATGTCTTTTTAAAATGCCATGTTTCTGAGCTTTACTTTATTGACATAGAACAACTATTGCTTATACCAATCGTTATCATCTCAATAAAACATGAAGTAGACTTTATCAATCAAGGAGCATGTGTTAAGTGTCAACACTATAATATACATGCCCTGTGCACTGATTTAGCAATCAGACCACAAGTAAGCCTGTTTCTTAATCTTAAAAAAAAAAAAATACTTGGGCTGATCACTGAGGCCCCTCCTAAGCTTTAAATGTGATACTTTTCTATGTACTGTATACCCACTATGCTCTGTAAAGGGGATACAAATATGGTCCTTATTTAACATTTTTAAGGTACTAGTAACTATCGGTTTGTAGAGCCAGGAAACTCAAATTTTACTCAGTTCTCTGAAGTATATTGTTTGAGGGTTTTATGGTAAATTTTTAAAATTTTTAACTTAAATACAAAATGAGAAAGAAAAAAAATTTCCATGTATACAGCAGATCATAAGAGAGGATTCAATCTAAAATAATAAATTTCCACTTCAAGAAAACCGTAATAAATACTACACATTGTTTCCAAAGCTGCCTGGCTTTGCTTTCTTGCTGGTTTCCTTTTGTTTGCTGCTCTGTAATGTTTATTTTTTGAAAACAGTTTTAATAGTTTTTAATAATATTTTAAAATTTACAGTATTCATAATTGCTTGTGTATAATATCCTAGGCAGCCTGCATTTTAGCTTATCTATTTACTTGTCAACTCAAATTGAATCATAGCAGTTGATGTTTGTGTGACTTTGCTATAATTTTCTTTTTTTGTAAGAATTTAAATTATAAGTTTCTCTGATCTGTTTACTTTAGCCATGTACTTGTAAATCTAACTTGTATTTTTTTATATGTATATTTACAGAGGAAATAAAAGCTGAAACTGAAAAACAAAGGTTAGTGATTTTTTTTCACGTTAGTAAACATAATTTAGTATTTTTTGTAAATCTTAGCTAATTATTAACTATTTTATCAAAAATTAACATGACTTACGTAAGCTAGAATGGTTTCTATATATGATCTCTATAGCGATTATATGATTGTCTTTTAAAAAAAATAATCGTGCCATCTTAAAATGAAAAAGAAACCCTTTATATTAATATTGCCAGTAACAGATTTACACAACTCTATATAAGTTTATTTTTGCTCTTCTATATTCACATCTTGAGAATTTTTTCTTCAAAGCGTTTGTCATACTTAGAAAATATATTAGATTTCTTTGCTACTAAGTGATGTATATCTGTCAATGTTTAGTTTCTCAGAGGCTTGCTAATTTATCTGAGGACAAATAATGTAATTTATGTTTGTTAAAACATTCTGATATAGAGCTGGTTAAATGTAGGAGAATCATTTTATACTAGGGAAAACTCGAATTTTAGAAAGAAGACAAAACAGGGAGCCAGAAATGTGATTCTAGTCATGAAACTTAACTTGTTATATGATCTTGTCATTTACCTTTTCTAAACCTGTGTTTTCTCATCTGTACAATGGCAGATGTTCACTAACTCAGATTTATGAGTTTTTAATACCTACAACTAATCAGAATATTCTTTTTTGTTTAGTCCCCCTCATGGAGAAGCAAAAGCTGGTTCAAGTACTCTTCCTCCGGTGAAATCGAAGACTAGTTTTATTGAAGCAGATAAATACTTCCTACCATTTGAGCTAGCATGCCAGTCCAAATGTCCCCGGATAGTTAGTACATCCCTAGATTGTTTACAGGTTTGTATAAAATAGTGTTACCTAGAGTCTATCGATTTTAATTGTGTATCCAAAACATGGACCACAACTGATGATTTATACTGCTTTCAGTTGCTGTAGAGGACAATTAGCACATTTTCAGTAGCAACAGCAAAATTCTATTTATAACTATAAACAACCCATTGATTAGCTGAAATAAGATAAAATCTTGATTATTGGTATCTCTAATAAAAAGTACTGACTTAACCTATCCATGAAGGCACAGTAAGATATTGAACAACTGTGAAATTTAGAACATGTTATTTACTCAAAGATGGTAATTGTTCAAGTAAAGGCATAGTATCTCAAACTTTTATTTTTAAGAATGGCATTAAGTTAGCCTGGCATAACTTCTCAGTGCTCCATGTAACTCCATAAGATGATAAGATGCAAATCTACATTGACAGAGGGAGTTTATGTACTGAGAGTTCCCCCAAAGTGACAAAATCAGAAGTTCAGGCCCCAAAAAAGGATTAATTAATATGTGATATACTATAGCCCTTGGGTAGAAATCAGTCTTTCAGAAAATGCTCAGCCCAAATTTAGTTCAGTTAAATCCTTTAAGATATGATGGTTTTCAGTTTAAATGGGAAAAAAAAATTTGCTTAAATGGAAACTCAATCTACTGTCTTTGCCCCTTCTGGTTCAGATCTAAGTTTTCAGAATACCTTCTGCTAGGTTTTAAGCTAGGTTGTTTATTGTAATTCTTGCAAATGAAGATACTTTTGATATGTGTACTACCAGTAGAAATACTTCTTTCAAAATATATTGACATTTCAGTAACTAGAAATACCATGATGATAAAAGTTTTATAAAATTTCAGAACTGAAATACCATGATAAAGATAAAGGTTTTATAAATAATACTATCTTTTGCCAAAGTATCTTGAAATATCCTACCACCTATCCTTACTGGTTATGTGAAGCTGAGAAAATCATTTAACTTCTGGATGCATCAAGCAATTCCTTAGGACTCATCAACTAAGTCATAGATGGACCTTTGCTTGTGGCTGAAATGCCCCATGATGAGAAACCACAGATCCTTTGAGAACATAGCACCTTGAAGTTGAATGATTGGTAGCTAATAATAATGAGGATATATATGTATATAATTGATAAGTATTTTAACTCTTTGTTGAGGACTGATAATTGTCTTTTTTTCTTCTCCAGAAACTTATTGCTTATGGACACTTAACTGGCAATGCTCCAGATAATACTACTCCTGGCAAAAAATTAATTGATAGAATTATTGAGACAATATGTGCCTGCTTCCAAGGTCCTCAAACAGATGAAGGGGTCCAGTTGCAAATAATAAAGGTAAATGGTTACATAAAGTTAATTGAAAAGTTAATACTTGCACTCGAGGATTACTACATTGGAATTTTACTGTAATGCTATCCATTATAGACAAGATTTCAGTATGTTAGCTTCTTTTTAGGCATCTTTTGACCCATTCTTGGACCATTTAGTTAATCTAGTATCTAGTATCTAAGGAGAGAAGGTGGCATATTTGAGAGATGTTACAAAGGTGAATTGACAGGTCTTAGCACCAGATCACATGTGGCAAGGGGGTGGTGAGAGAGAATGAGGAATCAAAGATGACGTCTAGATTGAGAGTGCTGGTGACTGGAAGGATGGTGGCACCCTCAATAATAATAGAAAGTTTTGGAAGGAAGTAGGATTGGAGGGGAAAGAAATTAGTTCAGTTTTGGACATATAGAGTTTAAGATGTCTGTGGAGCGTCCAGTGTGAGATGTCTGATATGAATTGGACATGTGAGACTAAAGGTCAGCAGAGAGGTTTAGAGCTGGAGAGGTAGATTTGGGAATCATCAGTGTAGAAATAATAAGGGAATTCATGGGAGCTGATGAGATCACCAGGAGAAATAATGTAGAGGAAGAAGAAAAGAGGACCCAGGGCAGAGCCCTGTGGGACATTGATGCAGTTAGTGGATATGACCTCTGTAAAGACCCAGCAGACCAGGCAAATAGGTAGGAGGAGAACCAGGAGAAAATGTTGTCCTGAAAACCTAGAGTGAAGAGAGTATCAAGGAGGAGAAAGTGATCAACAGTGTCAGTGGTTGCAGAGAGGTCAAGAATGATGAGGATTGAGAAAAGGTCAATAGATTTTGGAATTCATTTTTGATAACTTTGGAGTGAACAGTTTTGGTTCAGTGACGAGCATGAAGAAGAGAATAAAAGGAGAGAAAGTAGAGGCACCACAAAAAGTTGGAGACATATGGGATGATGGTGGCAATGAATAGATTAGTTAAAGGTCATTTGAATATGCGGGAGACCTGGGCATGTTTGTAGGAGTAGAAAAGCAGATTGTGGATAGGGAGATAAGTGAGAAAGTGGGAATGATAGAGGAGACAGTCTGCTGGAGGAGACAAGATAGAATGAGAGCATTTGTGCACATAGAAGATTTCGTTTTGGCAAGAAAAGGACTAGTTCGAGTGGGAAAAGGGTGGAGGTGGAAATTGCAAAAGAATGCATCTGGGTGATATTAGATGAGTGAAGAAGGAACTCACAGCAGATGAGTCATTTTTTTCTGTTAAATATGAGGTACAGTTCTCACCTGAGAGGGTAGGGGGAACCATGAGAGATTTCAGAAGGGATGAAATGTTTGGAAAAGCCAATGTGGTGAGGGGGATAGTGAGTTAATTGGGAGATATAAAAGTCCTAGCCACAGTAAGGACCAAGTTGAGGCTACATAACATATATTTGTTGCCCCAGGAAAGACAGCTGTGTGGTTTTTCTCCATCTTCATTCATCAGCATGTGTTTGGGAGCAAAGGAAGCAGATTGTGGAAGTGATCCAAGGCTGAGTCTTGGCACAGTTGGTGATATGATAATGGGGCAGGAGACTGAAGAGAAGAGACAATATAGAGTTGAACTGGTTCACCAAGGGGTCAAGGTGGGGAAAGGAGGAATGAATGGCTAGTGCATTCACTGATGACTCAGGATTACTGGACTAAGTTCACTAATATATCCTTTAAGACTCCAAGATAACTTCCATACTACATTGAGATAGCATTTTAAGCAAGAAATAATTAATACCTCACATTTTGATGATATAAGAGTTCCATGGAAAATCTGCCCAATGTGTTATTCATGTTCCTTTTGTTCTTTAAATGTTTTACAGATGCCAGTTTGGTTCTTCTAAAATTATAGTGTTTCATGATTTGCAATCATGTGCCTTTACCAGGATAATATTGATATTAAAACAGTGTAAACTTGACATCATTGAAAGTACTCTAATCTCTCATATCCATCCAGCCTGCTCAGTTCTGGGCCCAGTTCATTGTCTGCAATTCAGGACCTAAATATATGTATGATGAACCAGCTCTATGAATTGCTCATCCAAATTGTCATAATCTCAGAAGGAAGAAAAACAACACCATGTGTCTATTTTCTTTTTTTCCTGTCTGGATAGTTCAGTCTTTTGAGTGGCTTTGAATTTAATTAAGGAAGATGTACAGTATTTTGGGATTTGATAGAGTCATTCTGGAACTTGGGCATAATCAGTTGTAAACATCTGCAAATCAGAGTGTCTGAAAAACCTTGTCTGTCATCTGTAGGGAACCTTCCTTTCACTTGCACTTTATTCAAGACATCTTTCATCCATTAGTACCTTCAAAAAGTGTGATATTGGTGGACATATTTGCCAGTTTTCTTGCTTTATGTCTTAGTTAATACTCAGAGGATCTTCAAATGATATCAGCTCTGTGGCTGTGTCTATCCCAGGAATTTGTATGACCTTATAGATTCATGGAAAACAAAGCATTATGATAAGTAGTATCTATCTAAAACCATCAGCAAGCATTATCTGTAGTGGGTTATTATATTGATAAAGCTAGAAGTCGTCCCAGTCAGGTCAAGGTGAAGCAAGGATGCGTATTATCAACATTGTTATTCAATATTGTACTAGAAATGTTAGTTATAGCAATAAGAGAAGAAAAAGAAATTGAAGGACTTAAAATAGACAATCAAGAAACAAAACTACCATTCCTTGCAGATGATATGACGGTATACTTAGAGGATCAACTAAAAAACTAGTTGAAATAATTAACAGCTTTAGCAGAATTGCAGGATATAAAATAAACCCACATAAATAATCAACATTTCTATATATTACCAACAAAGTCCAGCAAGAAGTAGAAAAAAATTTCATTTAAAATTTGATAATATAAATTTTATATTGTATATAATACATTATATATAAAAATAAAATATAAAATTAGATAATATAAAATGCTTGGGAGTCTTACCTGCTAAGACAAACCCAGGAACTGTACAAACACAACTACAAAATACTTTTCACACAAATAAAGTCAGATCTAAACAATTGGAAAAATATTGATTACTCATGGGTAGACCATGCCAAATAAGAAAAATGACAATTCTATCTAAATTAATTTACTTATTCAGTGCCACACCAATCAAAACTACCAAAAATTATTTTATAGAGCTAGAAAAAATAATAACAGACTTCATCTGGAGGAATAAAAGGTCAAGAATATCAAGGGAACTAATGAAAAAAATGTGAAAGTGGCCTATCTGTACCAGATCTCAAACTATATTATAAAACAGCAATCATCAAAATTGTGTACTGGCTAAGAACTAGAGAGGTGGGTGGATCAGTGGATTGAATTAGATACATAAGACAGTAGCAAATGACCATCACAATCTAGAGTTTGATAAACTCAAAGACATCAGCTTTTGGGACAAGAAATCACTATTTGACAAAAACTGCTGGGAAAACTAGAAAATAGTGTGGCAGAAACTAGATATAGACCAACACCTCGCACTATATACCAAGATAAGGTTAAAATGGGCACCCGATTTAGACATAAAGGGTTATACCATAAGCATATTAGGGGAGCAAGGAATAGTTTACCTGTCAAATCAATGGAGAAGGGAAGAATTTATCACCAAGCAAGAGATAAAGAGCATTATGAGATATAAAATTGAAAATTTTTATAATATCAAATTTAAAAGTTTTTGCATAAATAAAACCAATGCAAATAAGATTAGAAGGAAAGAAAGCTGGGAAACAGTTTTTATAGGTCTCCAATAAAGGCCTCATTTCTCATATACGTAGAGAACTGAGTCAAATTTATAAGAATATAAGTCATTCCCCAGTTGAAAAATAGTCAAAGGATATGAACAGGAAGTTTTCAGAGAAAGAAATCAAAACTGTCTATGATTGTATGAAAAATGCTATAAATTGTTATTGATTAGAAAAATGCAAATTAAAACAACTCTGAGGTACTACCTCACACTTATCAGATTGGCTAGTATGACAGAAAAGGAAAATGATAAATGTTGGAGGGGATGTGGGAAAATTGGGAAGTATCTGATTCCCTTTTGGTGGAGTTGTGAACTAATCCCACTCTTCTGGAGAGCAATATAGAACTATGCCCCAAGGACAATCAAGCTGTGTATACCCATTGACGCAGCAATACCACTACTAGGTTTATATCCCACAAGAGATTTTTAAAAATGTAAAGGACCTATATGTATAAAAGTATTTATAACAGCTCTTTCAGTGGTAGCAAAGGATTGGAAATTGAGGAGATGTCCATCAACTGGGGAGTGGCTGAACAAGTTGTGGTATATAAATAGAATGTGCTATAAGAAATGACAGCAGGCTGATTTCAGAGAAACCTAGAAAAATCTACGCAAACCGATGGGAAGTGAAATGAGCAGAACCAAGAGAACATTGTACACAGTAATAGTAACATTGTGCAGTTGTCAACTGTGAATGAAGTAGCTCTTTTCAGCAGTACAATGATTGAAGATAGTTCTGAAGGACTTGTGATGAAAATGCTGTGTCCCCACCCAGAGAAAGAACTGATGTAGTCTGAATGCAGATCAGAGCATACTATTTTTCACTTTTATGTGTGTATGTTTTTTTTTCTTTTGGTCTGTTTCTTCTTTCACAATATTAACTTATGTGGAAATATGTTTTACATGATTACACATATATAACCTATATCAAATTGCTTATATCTTAGGGAGGGGGAGGTGAGGAAAGGAGAAAATTTGGAATTCAAAATAAAAATAAATGTTAAAAATTATCTTTACATGTAACTGGGAAAAAATAAAATAATGTATTTTTAAAAAGACAAAACTTTGAAAGAAATCGCCTGAAATTCTTTACAAAACCAAATTCTTTCTTATATATCAAAAAGAGGCATAGTGGACAGAGCCAGTCTAGGATTAAAGCGCTGCCTCTTGACACATAAACACTTTCCCTGTGACCCTGGGGAAGTTACTTAACTTCTTAGTGCCCCAGGCAGCAGAAAGGATTTGTAGTGGAAGAGGGAGTTCCCATACTAGGCCTTCCCTAAACCATTGTAATTCCCAGATGCAGGCTGAAAGAGATTAAAATGACAGAAACTTTTATTTTTTTAACCTCTCTCAGTCATTTGGGGTAAGGTACATGTTATAGGCATACAATCCACATTTTGACTATCAAATTGAGACAAAAAGAGGTTAAGTGACTTGCCCAAGATCTCACAGCTAGAGAGTAACGGAGTTAGGAACCAAACTTGGATCTTCTGACTCTTAAGTCCAGTGTTCTTCCCACTTTTCCATGCTTCCTTTTTATATTTTGGATTAAATGATCTCTTAGACTAGCCTAGAAATGTTATCAACAATATATAACATAGTTTCTTTGGAAAAATAAATTCTAGCTCCCAAATAACTGATTCGCAGACAAACTTTTGGAACACAGTCCTTTGGTAATGTTGGGGACTAGCTGCAGTTATATTAAAAAGAGGTCTCTGCATTTAGGAATCTGGAATAATGAACTACTTTAGTTTAATTACTTACACATTGCAGGTATTAGATAAATGCTTAATAAATGCTTAATGAATGAACGAGTAGGTGTTAAAAATTTCCTATGATAGGCTGCTAACAATGGAGAGGTGACCTTGGAGTTTTAAAAAAATGCAACAAAAGTGCTCCCAGTTATGTATTAGCCAGCATGCACCAAGTATAGCTACTATGATATCAATGAATCTTCAAAGGGAACTTAACTTGCTTTTAGTTAATTTAGTAAAATCTGTTCCTTGTCAAAAGCATTCCACTAAACTATTGGAGAAGATTAGATTACTTTATAGAAATAGCTTTCTACAGAAATAACATAGCTTTTTGGAAATGTATCTGTAAATGGTCTTAAGCATTCATTATGTAACCAAATATATCTGGCACATCTGTGCCACTCTGTTTAAACCTTGAATATTTCTCATTAACAGAGTTTCTAGTCTTTTGAGAATCATTGTAATTATTCATCTAACTCATGGGTTTTTAACCTTTTTTGTGTCATGGACCTCTAGAAGTCTGGTGAAACTCATGGCCTCCTCAGAATAATGTTTTTAAATGCATAAAATAGAATACATAGGATTATAAAGGAAACCACTTATATCGACTTATAATTATAGAAAAAAATTTTAAGTTCACAGGCTCCAGGTTAAGACATGCTCGTCTACTTGCTATGAAGAAAACTAATTTTTGCTAATGTTCCTTCCTTCTTTATCTGCATCAAGGCTAATTTCATGCACCAAAAATACATATAATGTCTTCACGTACTTAACTATGTTATATATTGTGTACCAATAGGATGATAGAGACCAGAGCCCATTTCTTTATCAGCTTGAAATCTGAAGCAAACAACTACAGGCAAAAATATGAGATATATAGTAAACAGATGAAATTTAAGCTAAACATAAATAAATATAATAGTTTATATTTGAATAGTGTTACATAGTTTGCACACATATCAGATTCTTTGGCATCTTATTTGATCTTCTTAGTAATCCTGATGACCAGATATATCCCTGTTTACTAATTCATAAACTGTGATTCACAGACATTAATACTTGTTTCAGGTCTCATAGTTAATGACAAGTCAAGGACTGGATCCCCAGATATTCTGATTCCTATTCAAGTACTTTTTCCAGCATAATGCGTTGCTATAAAATGAATTAGCACCTGTGGAAAAGACTTACATTAGGTCTTTATTGTGTGTTATAAGTATTTTTTTCCTGCTATGATTTTCATCTATGATATGTACCTTAATCTATGTAACAAATAAATGCAATTCAGTTAATCAAATATTTGTTGAACACTTATGAACATGATATCAGTGTAGGTGTTCTGGGGGATTAAAAACAAAAAAGATGGTCAAGGGCATTTGTTAAGTGCTTTCTGTGTGCTAGACACTAAATTATGCTCAAGATGATTATGGGCTAATAGTGGAAAAGACAGCTTCACAATTATAATACAAGCCTGAACATCAGTGCTTCTAGAGATCTAGTCACAGTGTTATAGGGTAATATAGCATTATTTTTTTTCACACACACATAATAGTTTGAGGTTCTTTTCATGGGATAATGCAGCAAGGAAAACGAAACTTTGTGGATCTTGTCACCCTTTGCTTTAAGCTTCTCTTGCCATGAGTAATTAATTCAGTATCTCACGTTACGTTGTCTAACATTGACTATAGTGGTTAAGGTGTGTGTTGGAAGAGTCTTAATTCATAGCCACTACTCTCTTCCAAATAGTGAGCGTGTGAAAAGTTTCCTATTGCTTAAAAACATAGTCATGTTTTATGGACCCTTCAATTTTGGCAATCTGGTCTTTTTGCCTCATAGGTTGTATCTTTACTTCAGAGTACAAAGTTTTGTACTTTTTGGAAGAGAAAGATTTATGAGAGTCCTTTCCCTTGAAAACATAGCATATATACATTATTTAAGAAAACCTAATATATCCATTTTACAATGGTAAAATAGGCTAATGATTATTATATCGAAAAATTTCCCAAATTCATTATACTATAATTGATTTCCTGCTACTTTTCAGAAATAGATCTATTGCAGTATTTTAAAGTTTTAATTTTAATAGGTTTTGTGCAGTGACTCTAGAGGAAGAAAAACATTGTTTTAATGATATATTTTATTTTTTTTAGGCCTTGCTTACCGCAGTAACATCACAGCACATAGAAATTCACGAAGGAACTGTGTTGCAAGCTGTAAGAACATGTTACAATATATATCTAGCAAGCAAAAATCTAATCAATCAGACAACAGCCAAAGCTACTCTTACTCAAATGTTAAATGTTATATTTGCACGTATGGAAAACCAAGCAGTAAGTATTGAAATTTTATTATTAAGATAATTTTATAAATGTACAATATGCCAAATATATAGACAATAAATAAAAGTGACACATACCTGTTTTTCTTTATTAGGTCCATATATATCCATAGAGATAGTCTCTCATTTATAATTTAATGGTTGACTAACTCATGATATTGGATAAATCTTGTTTTCTGTTGAGCTGCTAATAAAATAGGAATTTTATTTTAGGTTCCTCATAGGAGTGGCTAACTTTGATGTCCATGAACAAGTGAATGTGGGTGTAATAAGGATTCTTGTGAGGATAAAATGAAATAGCACATAGAAAGCATTTTGTAAACTGTAATGCCCTTTATAAATGCTAGCCGTTATTCTTAATAATAATAATGATTACACTTTTATTTTTACTGGTTTTATTATAAATAAGCTATTCTTTGATCCTTGAAAATCATAACAGTATATTTGAGCCAGTAGTAACTCACATTAAGATACCTTGTGAGGTAGATACCCCCCATTTTAAAGATAACATTTCCTTCCTCAGAGAGGTAAAATGATTTGTCTTTAGTTATACAGCTAATTTAATCTTGGAGCCAAAACCTGAATCAAGGTCTCCTGACTGTAAGTTCAGTGTTTTTACTACTACATTATTCTGCCTTTTTAAAAAAGACACATTTTTGTAGTGATGTTTCATGTAAAATTAATGGAACATTTTATTTTCAACATACTTTAGAGCATTTAAAAACATTTTTCAAATTTTATAATGTATGTAATATGGAAATATGAAGACTTTTTTTTTAATCTTAGGGGTGCTTACTCAGGGGGGAGAATGAAGAGTTAGTGAAGCAATCTAGCTTAGTATTATGGGAAGAAAAAAATAAATGAATTTTAAGAGGATACATAAACCTCTAAGCAAAACAAATGATGAAAATCTATACTTCAATTACAGTCAGTTAACAAATGGAAATGAGAGGAAGGGAAAATGAATTTGGGGACAGACTAACTTACATATTGGTCAAAACTTTATAAGGCAAAGATAGAATTCATTTTCTAATATTCTTAACAATAGATGAATTCTTTTAAACAAAAAATTAATAACTAAATGTTGTCAGAACTTCTCAATAACAGCATTTATCTTTCTACCTAAAATTCAGAAGCACAGGCCTTATTGAATTCAGTTTTATATTAAATTTTTAGTGGACCATTGTCTAGAAAATTTCTGCTACACCATTTTGTTTTTTGTTGAAAAAAGTGATTTTTAATGCGTTCCAGTTGCCCCAAATTTATTAAGTATAATGCCTACATTTTTTTGGTTTTTTAAATTTATTTATTTAATATATTTAGTTTTCAGCATTGATTTTTAAAAGAGTTTGAATTACGAATTTTCTCCCCATTTCTACCCTCCCCCCCACTCCAAGATGGCATATATTCTGGTTGCCCCGTTCCCCAGTCAGCCCTCCCTTCTGTCACCCCACTCCCCTCCCATCCCCTTTTCCCTTCCTTTCTTATAGGGCAAGATAAATTTCTATGCCCCATTGCCTGTGTATGTAATTTCCTTGTTGCATTGAAAAACTTTTTTTGTTTTTGAACATCTGTTTTTAAAACTTTGAGTTCCAAATTCTCTCCCCTCTTCCCTTCCCACCCACTCTCCCTAAGAAGTCAAGCAATTCAGCATGGGCCACATGCGTATCATTATGTATATCCCTTCCACAATACTCATGTTGTGAAAGACTATACATTGCTCCTTCCTAACCTGTCCTCCTTTATTGCATTTTCTCCCTTGTCCCTGTCCCTTTTTGAAAGTGTTTGGTTTTGATTGCCTCCTCCCCGTTTCTGCCCTCCCTTCTATCATCCCCCCCTTTTTTATCTTCTTCCTCCTACTTTCCTGTGGGGTAAGATACCCAATTGAGTGTGTATGGTATTCCCTCCTTAGGTCAGATCTGATGAGAGCAAGATTCACTCATTCCCCCTCACCTGCCCTCTCTTCCCTTCCTACAGAATTGCTTTTTCTTGCCACTTTTATGCGAGATAATTTACCCCATTCTATCTCT
>JAQQSZ010002159.1:7500-14847 GCA_028646595.1 Phalanger gymnotis | reverse complement strand
AGTTTTCTTACAACCAGCAAAGAACTTCTCTGTGTAACTCAGTCTTGTCCAGCTGTTTTTCCCATCTTTTCTCTATTCAGTGAAATTTCTACTTCCTCTAATAAGAACATCCAGAACTATGATGGTGAATTGAA
This sequence comes from Phalanger gymnotis, assembly GCA_028646595.1. Lineage (NCBI taxonomy): Eukaryota > Metazoa > Chordata > Mammalia > Diprotodontia > Phalangeridae > Phalanger > Phalanger gymnotis. Next base: position 14,713 of record JAQQSZ010002159.1, on the reverse strand, counting down.
ATGTGAAAGCTCCACTGTCCCAAACAGTGAAGAGGTTTATTATAAAGTTCTTTACAGATCTTGTCCATATTTTTGTCTATCTGTTGCTGTTTCTAGGTTCATATTTAAATGCCCCCAGAATAAGTTTTCTTACTTGGATCTCTTGCCAAGTTTGCTAAAACGAGTTTTACCTTCTACTCTTTGTTTTTACAAAATAATAATTCCAAATAATCTTTTGACATCTTTACTCCTAAGATTTCATAAACAAGTTTATATGTGAAACTGATGTCCTTGGTTGCCATCTTTCTCTTCTTTGCCAATAAGTTGTACATTGCTGCCCAAGGCACTTTTTAGGCCTTTTGGTGTCCTTGTAAATCAGCAGGTGATTTCATTTGTCAAATTTTTGCATGGAATTATATTTGGCATCAATGTACTTTACTGCAGCTATATTACACTTTTTGGGCATAATAATTTGCTTAGAAGGTCAAAACAGGGTTGTTTCAGTTGCCAACTACATCTTTTATTCATTTTTACTCTTTTTTCCTCTTAGCTTTGTACCCATTTTTATCTTGGCCTTAACAAGTTGCTGGTCTAAATGCAACACAGGCAACTGGCTCAGGAACAAATCATACTTTAGTGTACAGCCATATCCAGTCTGTTAAAAATATAACCAATTTCATTTTGCATGATGCTGTTTGGTACTTTCCATGTCCAGTACATGCTGGTTCTTTCTTTCACAAAAGTATTTATTCATGATATATAGATGTTAAACTTCTGTGTAGACCACAAGTCTTTGGGCTTCTCTTATTCCTTACTTTTGAGTCTGATCTTCCAACTTTTTTTTGTTGTTTTTACCATTCCCAACTTTGCAAAAAAGTATTTTTGATTATCAAAGTATAGTACACACTGATTGAACCTGAAGACTCTTACTCTTACTAAATCCTTACAGGATTCCTCTGTCTCTGAGTACTATAAGCTTCAATTATTTTCACTGTAATCTTTTTACAAATATTAATGAGAGCTACCATACAAACGACATTATTACAAATATAAAATAGCTCCTAATGGAAATGGGATATCCAGATTAAAAAATCTAGTGTATTTATTAGCTCACAACTAGGTAGCTGCAGCCTTTTTTCTCTCTATGCCACTAAAACTCAGGGGATGAGAAGATAAGGGAAAAAATCATGGCAAAGTTACACGACCGGCAACATGGTATAGTAGTAAAAATGTCAGACAGAGTCCCCAGGTTTGAAGTCTGCTTCTCTTGCTTACTAACTAGTTGCATAACTTTGGGAAAGTTACTGACATGTCAGTTTCCTCATCTGTAAGTTAAAAGGACTGAACTAGAGGATTTAAGATTCCTACCATTTCTAAACTTATAACTACAGAAAAAAGTAACTTTAAAAAAAACACCTTAAAGTAAAATAAAAAGGGATTATTCTAGTTTTTAATTTAAGAACAAGGAGCATAAATACCAAATAAATATGAAGAAGAGATAAAGACAAAAATACTGAAAGAAAGGGACAAATGCAAAAGGAGAGAAAGAAATATGTGGACAATTCCATACAGTTTGGGCTTTTAAGTAAAATTACATTATGCAAATTCAACTTTATGTTAGGAAATCTACATTTCAAAAATATACCTATATTAACTTTACTGTACAGTACTGTGCTCTCTCTTTGCTCCTGCCCCTTACCTAGTTAGGCATTCCATGGTTTCCCAACCTCCTACCACCACCGCAAAAATAAATAAATGAATGAATGAATGAATAAATAAATAAATGAATTAATGAGCAAATGAATGGACAGATAGCTGGACACACACACACACACACACACACACACACACACACACACACACACACACATACAGAGAGACAGAGAATGACAGAGAGAGACAGAGAAAGACAGAGAGAGACAGAGACAGGGACAGAGACAGAGACAGAGACATCCTCCAAGTGAAAGCAGAATAACAGATGCATGAAGAGACAAATGGAGGCCTGGCTTGAAACCTTGAGCACCAAAAGAGGAAACCTTTGCCCCAAGGGTCTGTCTTCTGTCTGTCAATGTTTGGGTACTGTGGGTCTGTTGCTGACCCTTGCATGTCACCCATCCCCTCTGTCCTCTCCTGTGTTCATATCCAGGTGTCTGCTTCTCTACCATGTGTTCTTCCTCTCAGTTTTGGCCAAGCTCCTACTTCTGCTTCTCTGTCCCTGACCCCCATGGATCCTTGAACCATGGGCCCCTTTCTGCCTCCCTCCTTTTCCCAGGGGGCAAATTTGTATTATGTAAAAATTGCTTTTCATAGAGGTCTATAGAACAGTCCACTTAACATAAATTCAGAACTGTCTGTATATTGAAAGCTACAGATAGTAAGAGACCTCACACAGAAAAACACATGGCAAATTCTTAGAATAATAAATAGCACCATCTTCTAATTTTTATAAAGATATTGCCACTAAAAACTTTTAAAGTTATGCTGTATTTTTCCAACAATTGATATAAATTGGGAAACCATCATCTCTTGGTACTTGAAATTGAGATCTAGAAGTTCTTTACCCTCAGTTTATATGGTGGCATTTTTTTTCTGCTGAAATTGTGATTTCAGCAGTATAGGGAAGTTCTGGTGAAGAATTCCCACTATAAATTACAATGAACACCTTCACAATTTATAGTGTTCTAGAGGTATCAGGACACAGGGTCATTGAAGCCAGTAAGTATCAAAGGTGAGACTTGAACCCAGGTCTTCCTGACTCTAAACTCAGCTTCCTATACTTTACCCAAGTCTGCCTCCTTCTGGAATGACAAAAGTTTAATGAGCTAATACTTTGCACCTAATGGGCACTTACTAAGTGGTTATTAAATAAATAACATTCTAAAAGGAGTATTTTATGTGAATACAATATTTTAAGGCACTGAAGAGTTCCATCACAACTTTTTTGGAACCATTCCTTATTGATTAAATAAAACACAACCTGCAGTACTTTCTGGTCTTTCTCTTGGAGCGTTTGCTTGGGCAGGCAGGAGAGTTCTTTACATCCACTTAAAATCTAAATTTACATATAATAACCATTTCAGTTATAAACTTGAAAAGAAAATAAACTATCCAGGGCTTAGAATTCCACTGACTAACAAACACTGGCACAAAGTCGCTCACTGGATGACACTCAGGAGCCAAGATCTTGATAGGCTAGGATGGTGGACCAAAAATAACAAGATGAAATATTAAAGAGACAAATGTAAAGTTCTACATTTTAATTTTTTAAAAATCAACTTTTCCAGCAAATTATCCCCAGTATCACTGACCCTTCCCCCATCTTCAATCTCCTATCTAATGTCTCCTTCCCTGTTACCTACACATGTCTTCTTATCCTTAAAAAACAAAAACCAAAAAAAAACCCTCTCACTTGATTCTACCATGTCTACCATACCTGTTGTCCTGTATCTCTTTTCCTTCTGTCAGGCTGTTTCTTTTCAGTTTCTTTTATTGATTCTTCATCCATTTCATAGCTTCTAATACTGGGTCCCCCAAGACTTTGTTCTGGGCCTTCTCTTTTCACTTTACACTATCTCATTTGCTGATCTCATCAATTTCCATGGACTCAATTATCATCTCTACGCATATCATTCCCAAAGGTATAAACCTAGTCCTAACCTCTATGCTCAGCTACAATGCAGCATCTCCAGCAGCCCCTTAGACATCTCAAACTGGATGGATGTCCCAAAGGCATCTCAAACTCAACATGTCAAAAATAGCACTCATTGTCTTTTCCCTCCAAACTTCCCCCTTCTGAACTTTCCTATTTCTGTGGAAGACACTACCATCCTTCCACTCATCCAGGACCACAGTCTTTGTGTTATTCTCAATTTTTGCTCACCCCACATATCGAATCAATTGCAAAAGTCTGTCATCTCTCTCTTCACATCATCTTCTGTAGGTAGACATTCCCTTTTCTCCATTTAAACAAACACAACTCTAGCCTTTCATTACCTTTTGCTTACTATTGCAATAGTCTTCCAGTTAGTTTCCTTGTCTCAAGTCTCTCCCCACTACAATCTATCTTCCACTCAGTTGCCAAAGTGATTTGCCTAAACAGGTCTGATTAGGTCTGCCCCAATCACAGTACTCTCTATCACCATCTAGAATCAAACTATTTGGCATTAAAGCTCCACATAGCCTGGCCTAGGCCTAACATTCCAATCTTTGTACTTTTTGAATTGATAATTAATTTATGAAATTATGAAATGGCTGGTACTCCCAATTCTTTGGGTACTTGCTGGGAAAGATCATGATTGGCAGCAGGAAACAGCTACAATCACATTTTAATAAGGTACAGAGACAAGCAGCAGCAAATGGGATACAGGGGTAGATGGCGGTTTGGTTAAAGGTGACAGGGTGGTCCAGACAGTGTTGGGGAAGGAGACTGGAGGTAGGAAAGGCAGGAAGTATCGGTCACATAACTATGGATTAGAGTTGGGAGCACTCAGCAACATGGACCTGTTAGAGACAGAAGAGTGCTTGGCTGGGGGGAACGCCTGAAGTCTCATTCTAAGTGTAGGGCATATATACTGAGTGGAATTACAGGCATAATTTTGTTGAGTTTTGGGAGAGAAACAGACTAACTCCTATCTATGCAATCTTGGGGTTAGTTCATTAACATATACAAATCATCTCAAAGGTATGAGTAAAAGTTCAAAGTCATCATCCCAAAGTTATCAGCACCTTTTTGATGTTCTGCTGGTCTGGAACTGTGGAAGTCTGGAATTTGTCTGGCATTTATGTATCATAGGACCAGAATCCTAATAGCAGCACCTAGACGGCTTCTCCTAATTCGGCACATGTTACCAGGATGTGAATTTTGGTTAATGTATGAAACAATTTGTAGATTATGTTTCTTTGACATCTTTGAAACAGTCTGTGACTTCCAGGTTCCCCTTTGCAAACTGACTTCTTGCTACTGCCCCTTTATCCTGGCTACTTAAAACTTACTATACTAACTAGAATAGAAAGAGTGGTCAGGGGACCAGAACAAGATAAAATTTTAACACACTCTGCTTATCTTTCTCCTAGGACTCTGCATTCCAACTACACTAACCTTGATGTTCCTTATATACAACACTCCATTTCCTGACTCCCTCCCTTTTCAATGGCTGTCCTGATGACTGGAATGCCCGAAGCACTCACTTCTCCATCTTAGTTTCCTTTCTTCACTTCCAAATTCAATTCAAATCCTGCCTCCTCCAAGAGGCCTTTCCCTATGAGCTGCTATCTTCCCCTCTCAAAATGCCTTTCAGCTACTCTATATATACTTGTCTCAACAGATGGGCTAAGCAAGGTTGAGGGTAGCGGAGAAGTCTACCCCAAGCATGTGAAGTCTTCCCCAATAGAATGGGTGGATGAGAACAACTTGTTCCAACAGCCAACGTGGCCTAAGCAGGCACTGTGGAGTACTTAGAGCTTGGTCAAACACTGAAGATGTCAAGGTCATCCACTACATCCCAAGGCATCCATCAGCTGTCCTGACTTTTGTATTGCCACTGGACTTCAATGATTAAGGAAGAGAGAGTGAGGCTGACAACTCTGTACAACTCTGCTTCACTTAAATCCAATGTAGGTGTGAGTCTCTACTAATATGACCATCAGACTCGTACAAGCCCTCAATACCTCATATCTGGACTATGCCAATAGCCTTCTCGTTGACTTCCTTGCCTCAAATTTCACACTATGTCAGTCCATCCTCCATTCAGTTGTCAAATTAATATTCCTAAAATGGTCTGAACATGTCACCTTATTCAATTAACTCCAAAGACTCCCTATTACCTCCCGGATCAAATATAAAATGCTGTATGGCTTTTAAATCCCTTAACAACTTGCTCCCTTTCAACCTCTCTAGTTTTTTGTCTACCTTAATCCTTCTTCCAAGTGATTCAATCTGGTAACAATGGCCTCCTTGCTATTACTCAAACTAGACAATCCATCTCCTGATTCTCTGTCCTTTCAATGACTGTACCTCATCAATGTAATGCTGTCCTCCCACCTCCCTTCACCTGGCTTCTCTGCCTTCCTTCAAGATTCAACTCAAATCCCACTTCCTGTAAGAAGGAGGCCATTCCAGATCATTCCCTGGCCCACTAATAATGCTTTCTCTTAAGATTATGTCCCATTTATACTGTATATAGCTTTTATGTACATGTTTATCCTTCATGGTCTCTTCCCCATTAAATTGTCAGCTCTTTGAGGGCAGGAACTGTGGTTTTTTGCCTTTTTCTTGTATCCTCAGCATCTGGCTCAGTTCCTGGGACATAAGTGTCTTAATAAATGTCTATGGGCTGACTGACAAGGAACAGCCATTGCAGAGAGGCAGAACTCAGTGCAATCTATGGAATAACTTCCTAACGATTTGAGCTTTTCAAAAGTGGAATGAATTGCTTTAGTATCTGGGAGTTTCGTCTTCAGTGGAGGTCTTCAAGGAAAGACTTGATGATTTTTTCTGAGATATAAGTGGTTATCAAAGACCTTTCTAGATATAATAGGCAACAGGATAATAGTAAAAAGAACGCCAGACTTTAGGCCACAAGACCTAACAGTTAATTCCCAACCCTTGCATACATTGCACTCTAAAGCCAAGCAGACATCTAATTCTTCTTCTATGCAATAAATCTTCAAATATTTGAAGATAACTCCATCACCCTGAAGAAGACATTTTAACAACTTTCTGAGCCTGTTTTCTCATTTATAAAATAGTAAGTATGTTACAGCTGACCTCATAGCATTGTTGAGTGGATCAAATTACTACAGAACGTACACAAAACATCTTCTAACCATAAATCTGAGTTATTAAAACATAATGTCTACTTTAGTTAAAATCTGTATTTATGTTGTGATTTCTGAGTTAAAACTTGAACCTCATATAGAAAGTCTTTAAGATTTTTTTGATTACTTGTTTTAATTCAATATGCTAATTAACATAAATAAACATTTTCGGTCCCCTCTAGTTTTTAAAGTATTCTGAAATTAGTACACATGTAATATGAAATATTAATTTAGGCTTTAAATTACATCTGAAACCCTATTTAAGCCCTGTTTAAAAAGCATACAGAATGTTCAATTTAACTTTTAATATTTTTGAAAGTAAACAGGCCATGTTTTATATATATTTCTATATACACAAATATACAAATTATTAAAAATTGTTACTGATTTAAAATCTTGATTGGTAAAACAACAAATA
>JAQQSZ010002159.1:0-2500 GCA_028646595.1 Phalanger gymnotis | reverse complement strand
GGCTGAATGACTATGGGCAAGTTTCTCAACCTAGTAGTGCCCCTAGGCAACTCTCTACAATTCTAAGTTGCAGAACAGTTGTACATCAGTATTGACTGCCTCCCCAGGAATTCTCTTCATCAAGAAAATCACAGGTTAGGACAACAACAAAAAATGATCAGAACTTGGATTCTAGTCTAATGGGACTGCAAAATGACAAACAAGTTCAGATTTTGTGAATCTCCTCCCTAGGGTAGAAAAGAAAACAAGGGAGAAAGTCCAAAAGACTTTCATCTATCTTGAAAACAAAACTGTTGGAGTCAATACTTCATATTTTTATAGTGTAGCAAGGTTTACCAAGTTCTTTCTTCCTCAGTAACCTCAAGAGGGAAGCCTCACAAGTAAGCGTAGAGGGATACAATAATTAATTTGAGGAGCTCTCTCAATCAGCTTGATGAGATTATACAGCATTTCCTTGATAGGGAAATAAAAGGCATCTCATGGAGTATAAGTGTATCTACTGAATGGGTTTCAGAGCCAGGACCAGCCATCTGGTGACTGAGAAGCAGTAGTCCATCCCTGTGGTCTATAAAAACATCTGTGAATGGGAAGGAACTTCCAACCAGAGTAATAAAGGCACCTTACAATAGAAGCACATGGCAATGAGGGAGATACTTGCATGTGACCTGAGGGGACAGTTCATGGAGATTGTTGATCAAACTCAATTCTTATGGAGATGTGTTGATTCAGTATGCTTCTTAGAGAAAAGAGGAAAACAAGGCAACTTATTCCTGTCCAGTGAACTACTTTGAAGGGCACATGATCCATGGAAAAAGAAACAGGTAGTTTCCATCTGCGCTGTCTTTACTATCCCACAAAAAGTGTGTGGATGGTTAATCATAATCTAAAAGCTAAAGTCAGAAGAAAGAAAATCTAAACTAATATAAGGGAAAAAATGAGGAATATATACTCACACTTAAAACTGGCGGGTGGGGAGGGACATATAATAACTTCCCTTCAAAAAAGTTAGGACAATATGGTTGATCAAGTCTTCTGCCACAGAAAGAATGGCTTTAACTGGTTCAGAAGGAAAGTAAGTTAAGAAAAATTATAAAGTTCAAAATTAAATTTAAATTACCATTTCATTAGTTGATAATTTCTTGTGTTTCACAATTCTATAGTTAACTAATAATTGACAAATAATAATTAAAGACAAGTAAGAAATGGTTATCCCTGGGATCTTCTGCAGCATCAAAGTAGCCTGCTTGAAAAGGTTTTCAAAATTGTTGCTTTCAATGAATTCCTAATGATACAAGCTTTCATTATTAGGAAATGTTATACAAAATGCCATGCAAAACTTTGAGAGATCAACAAATTACCCCTCCATCTTCAAAATGGCTCATAAAATCAGAAATTTACAAATGTTGAAAGGAATTTAAAGTTAATTCCCACTTAGAGGTTGGATCTTATATAGGATATTACTGATAAGAAATAATCCAATCATCACACAAAGAGTTTCAGTAACAATCTCTTAAGGAAGTCCATTTTATTTTTTTAGACAATTGTGTGATAGCACAACTATCAGATTGGCTAACATGATAGAAAAAAGAAAATGACTAATGTTGGAAGGGATGTGGAAAAATTAGGACACTAAATGTACTGCTGGTAGAACTGTGAACTGATCCAATCATTCTAGAGAGCAATTTACAACTATGACAAAAGGGCTATAAAACTGTGCATACCCTCTGACCCAGCAATACCATAACTAGGTCTGTAGCCTAAGGAGATTAGAAAAAAAAATAGGAAAAAGAAAGGGACCTATATGTACACAAATATTTATAGCAGTTCTTTTTGTAGGGGCAAATGTGGGGGAAATGTCCATCAACTGGAGAATGGCTAAACAAGTTGAGGTGTATGATTGCAATGGAATGCTACTATCAGAAATGATAAACAGAATGGTTTCAGAAAAATCTGGAAAGATTTTTACAAACTGATGCAAACTGAAGTGAGCAGAACCAGGAGAACACTGCACACAGTAACAGCAATATTGTAACAAGGATCAACTGTGAAAGACTTACTTGTTCTGATCAAAACAATGATCCAAGACAATTCCAAAGGATCCATGATGAAAAATGCTGTCCATATCCAGAGAAAGAACTGATAGAGTCTGAATGCAGATCGAAGCATTAAATTAGGTTGGCTAACGTGAAAATGTTTTGCGTGACTACACATGTATAATCTATATCAATTGATCGCCTTTTCAGGAAGGAAGGAGAAATCAGACATCAAATTTTTAAAAAATGAATGTTAAAAATTGTTTTTGGGGGGGCGGAGCCAAGATGGCGACCAGAAAGCAGTAACTGGCGTGAGCTCCCCACCAAATCCCTCCAAAAACCTATAAAAAATGGCTCTGAACCAATTCTAGAGCTGCAGAACCCACAAAGTGGCAGAGGGAAGCAGGGCCCCACCCCAGGACAGCCTGGATGGTCTCTGGGTAAGGTCGGTCCCACACGGACCTCCC
>JAQQSZ010002158.1:0-14847 GCA_028646595.1 Phalanger gymnotis | reverse complement strand
TGTTGGCCTCAGGGAGATCCAACAATAGAGGAAAAGTCATTGGGAATTGAACTTTGAGCTTACAACATCATGAAATCCACTGGAGAATAGGGTACCAAGAAGAAATCTGAATTAGCAGCAAAACAGACTGAAATGAACCAATAAGCACATGCTCTATGTTCCATCCTGCATATCAAAGAAGTCCAAAGTAGTATAGCCAGGTGGGAAATGATGAGATGGCTGACATGAGAACCCTCCTTTAATGAAGATTTTGGGGGGAGCTCTCTGTTCCAGAGGGGTCCAAGGGGTAGAGGGCATTAATGAAGCATGAGTACCAAGGCTGATTTGATCTTGCAGGATAATGAGGTTCCTGTGGGCATGATGTAAAAGTCCAAAGGTATGTAGCCAGGTGGGAGAGGAAGGGTCCTTAGAAAACATCAGTAGGTCAGATGATAGTGCCAAGGATCTGGATGTTTTCATTAAAGGAGGTCTTGAAAAGAATCAGTAAATCAGAAGAAGCGTTCTCAGGAGCAGGCTACTGTAACAACAATGTTGCTAGCAGCTGTTGCAGGGGTGAAAGACCAACAACAAGACCCGCACATGGAAGGGCTGCCATCATACCTTCTTTGATCTGCTTTTTAAGGAAAGCAACAGAAAAGCACCAACATTTGGGTTTTTCAAAGCCAGGGGGGCTGCTTCAATGGCTACCCAGAGTCTCTTCACCAGCACTCTTTCAATGAGTATGCTCCCCTAAATTCATTCTTAACCAGCTTAGGATACTAACATTCTATGGCAAAATGATATGGAGAGATTACTGTAGATCTTGATACAGTATAGGAGAAACCCTGGAAACCTTTTAACTTTGGTACAAATGAAAAGTTGCTAGTGTCTGCATTAGATGCCTCAGCCTTCTTTGGGGAAGATAAACCAAGTGTCATGCTGTTAGAGAATGAACTTGGTGAGTGTTTGGTATTATTTGCTTGATTGATTGAAAGTATTTAATAGAATGGACAAATGAATGGATCTGATAACAGCTTGTTATCTTGGTAGGAGTGATTCTCATGCTACTTCTGAAGAAGAAATAACTGTCTGGTTGCTGAAGTCCGGTGCTGCTCTTGCACAGTTGACAAAGTGATGAACAGACCAAATAAAAAGACTGGCTATTGTTGAGGATAGTATAGAGGAGATTTTTTTTTTCCTTTCAGTTATATGTTAGACTAAATGAACTCAGAGGTCCCCTCCAATTCTTGAATTCGGTGATACTTTCTGAACTTCAAGTCTGTGTCAAAATGAAAGTTCACAAAAGTAAATTGTCTCATGAGTCTTTCTGTGCTATGGGAAGTGACTCTAGTATTACCCGTATTCCTATACTAGTGAGCTTGACTAGGTTTATGTGCACACTCTGAGACAGATAGCGGTGAAGTGGCAAAAATAGGGTCCTAGAATTTTAGAGCTACAAGGGATCTGAAAAATGATTTATTTTTATTCCCTCATTCTTACCGATTTGAAAATAGAACATAAACTTTGAGAGCCAGAGGTAATGGCAGAGATCATTCCCTATACGGAAGCATAAAAGATGTGAAGAGATTTGCTCAAGATCACCCAAGGAGTTGGTGGTACCGAACCCAGGTCTGCTGATTACTTGTCCACATCTTTCTCAAATGTGTCAGTATGTTAAATTTGTAGCATTATTAAATAGAGCTCATCATGAGGATGATGTATTCCTGCATGAATAGAAGGTTTTAGAACCTTAAGAATATTTTGGGTCCATTTTTGTGGTGCAAAGTAGGCAGTTGGATAGTATGCTTCCTAAAATTTTTTTATCTTGAATATTTTCTAGGTCACATTCTTTTTATAGCTGCAGAAAGTGAGGCAGAGAGAGATTGGAACTTTTCAAGGTCTCTCAGATTATGGCACACCTGGTAATAGAACCTGGTTCTCTCACGGTCCAGATCTCATTATATATCACAGTATACTGCTTCCTGATATAAAAAATCCTCCAAAGTTAAATTTATGGGAACAAAAAGTAATGAGAAGTCCCCATATATTCTATGTGAACCACAGCACAACAAGAATGTTTAAAGAATGTTAGCTGAGAAAATCTGTGGCTACAAAAAAAATGGTGATGTAGAACAAGGGAAAAGCTAGATTTAAGAGTCAGAGTAACTGGGTTCAAATTCTGGTTCTTGTCAACTAACTACCTGTGTGATTTTAGACAAGTAGTTAACCTCTCTAGACTTCATGTTCCATGTCTGTTAAAAGAATTGGTTGGATTTAGATTTAGATTCAGAGTCAGAGCAACTCGTTTCAAATTCTGGTTCTTGTCAACTAACTACCTGTGTGGTTTTAGACAAGTAGTTAAACTTTAAAGACTTCATGTTCCTTGTCTGTTAAAAGAATTGGTTGTATCACGACCCATAAGTTCCCTTCTATTTCTATCAGTGAACTTGAGTACCGTGTATCAATTTAGTTAACAAACATGCATTGGATGACTGCTGGAATCATGCATCAGAGTTGAACAGGACCTTAGAGTCCATCTGGTCTACCTCTTCTCCTGTCATCATTTAGAATACCAGCCTTTGTCTGAAGATTGCCCAGGTTAAGGAGCTTACCACTTTACAAGGTAGTCCATTTTAACTTTGGACATTTCTATTTTTTTAATTGCAGGAAAATTTTATGTTGATTTGAGATCTGTTTTAATTGTAATTTCTGTCTTATGGTCTTAGTTTTTCCATCTGGAATGACAAAGATGAATATAAACCTTTCACTACAACATATTTAAATATTTTTGAAGATAGCAATCATATCCTTTCCTAAGTCTTTAAAATAAAAAAAAACCCTTAGTTTCTTCAGCAATTTCTAAATGACAATATTTGGTAACCATTTTCCATTCTGATAACTCTCCTCTGGAAGCAGCTCAGTTGTTAATTTCTTTCTTAAAGTGTGGTCTAACAAGGTACAGTGGGTCCTGTGTTTGGATACTTGACTGTTACTATTAAAACTGAAGACAATTTTTTTTTTTTAGTGGCCTCCTGCATTGTTGGCCCAAGTCTTCTGAATTGTGTATATATTTAGTTCAGTGTGTGTGTGTGTGTGTGTGTGTGTGTGTGTGTGTGTGTGTGTGTGTGTATGCAAGCAATAAATGTTGAGTGCCTGGCATGAATTAAATGCTTAATACATTTTTGTTGTCTGTTGATGGAGTACCCCAAACAAGTTTGTTACCCAGTGTGCTTATCCTGGCATTCAAGGCCAGTCACAATTTGGTTCTAAACTTCTCTTTTCAAGCTCATTTTTTAAAAAAGGTATTGTCTTAATATATTGTAAAAAAAAAAGTTGAGCTCTAAATTCCATCCAGATCCACCCCCACCCACTTAGAAGGCACACAGTTATATCTATTATACATTCTTTCAATTTAGCCTTTACTATTTTTCATGTCCTATTAAAAATCTGTGCTCATTAGAGAGCTTCAGATGCTTCCCTCTTATATTTCTCATTGAAATGGATCATTGGTAGTACTGTTGTCAGAATTTCGTTTTATAACAACTTCTAATCATGCTGGATCAGTCTTTTTTATTTTAAAATTTCATTGATGCCTTTTGTTTTTCTATTACCCATTTCCATATATGAAACCTATCCACATCCCATAGACCTTCCCTTTAATATGAGGGGTGGGGATGGGGGAGGGGGAAGACTCAGTTAAAGCAAAAGCAGTAAACCTATCTAGTGCATCTTAAAGCACATACCACATTTCTTACTCAAAGCCCTACCTCTGTAATAAAAGATGCCTTTCTTCTTGAATTCTCTAGGGCCAAGATTGGTTATTATAATGACAAAGTATTTAACTTTGTGGTTTTTTTTTCTTTTCATTTAAATTGTAAACCTTGTGTCTATGTTCATGGTGTATTATATCAATTTTTACAGGATTTCTCTGAATTATTCATTTGTTATTTCTTAGGGCACAATCATGTTCTATTATGTTCATATACTGCATATACAGTTCTTTGCTACCACAAAAAATGCTGGCCCCTTCCTACTATTCTATCTTTTTTACTCCTTACTCCTCTCCATATTCTGTAATCCACCGACCCTAGCCTCCTTGTGGTCAAAACTACATTTCCTGACTTGGAACATTTTCTCTGATTGTTCCCTATTCCTGGCTTTTCTTCTTTCAAATCTTAGAAGCCTTTTCCAGTTCTCCTTAATCTTTGTGCCTTCCAACAAAACTATCTTAAACTTAATCTGTCTATAATCTTGTTCATACATGGCTGTTTGCATATTTCCCCATCTCCACCCACATTTGACTGTGAAGTCCTTGAGAGCAAGGATTGTTTTTTGTTTTTTTTTTGCTTTTTTCTATATTCCTGCCCAGCAGTAGCTGACCTCTGCAGGGGTCACAGAGGCCTCACAACTGTTGAAGTCAACATATCCTTCTAAAATTCATACCACTGTGGCAAATACCAAAGTGAGAGGAGGTGTGCCTGACTGTGGTTTTGCTCTCTGTATGTAGCATGCTGCTAAGTAAACTTCTTTTATTAAATGTCATATTGTTTATGTGTGTCTTATTTAATTCCAAGCTCCAGCATGAAGAATAGAACTGGCCTGGGTCAGACTTTATCCATAACTCTTTTTTTCTTTTTCTTTTTTTTTCTTCTCTTTTTTCTTTAATATTTTATTTTTCAACATTGATTTCCACAAGATTTTGAGTTACAAATTTTCTCCCCATTACTACCCTCCCCCCCACTCCAAGATGGCATATACTCTGATTGCCATGTTCCCCAGTCAGCCCTCCCTTCTGTCACCCCACTCTCCCCACCCCCATCCTCTTTCCCCTTACTTTCTTATAGGGCGGGATAGATTTCTATGCCCCATTCCCTATATATCTTACTTCTCAGTTGCATGCAAAGACAATTTTTTCTTTTGAGCATATGATTTTAAAACTTTGAGTTCCAAATTCTCTCCCCCTTCCCTTCCCACCCACATTCCCTAAGAAGGCAGGCAATTCAACATAGGCCACACATGTATCATTATGTAAAACACTTCCACAATACTCATGTTGTGAAAGACTAACTCTATTTCCCTCCATCCTATCCTATCCCCCTTTACTCAATTTTCTCCCTTGACCCTGTCCCTTTTCAGAAGTGTTTGCTTTTGATTACCTCCTCCCCAACTCTGTCCTCCCCCCTTTTTATCCCTTTCCCCCTACTTTCCTATGGGGTAAGATACCTGATTGAGTGTGTATGTTATTCCCTCCTCAGGTCAAATCAGATGAAAGCAAGATTCACTCATTCTCCCTCACCTGCCCCCTCTTCCCTTCCAATACAACTGCTTTTTCTTGCCCCTTTTATGTGAGATAATTTACTTCATTCTATCTCTCCCTTTCTCCCTCTCTCAATATATTCCTCTCTCATCCCGTAATTTGATTTAATTTTTTTAAATATCATCCCTTCATATTCAACTCACCCTGTACCCTCCATCTATATATATGTATATTCCCTTCAACTACCCTAATACTGAGAAAAGTCTCATGAATTACACATATCATCTTTCCATGTAGGAATGTAAACAGAACAGTTTGACTTTAGTGAGTCCCTTATGAATCCTCTTTCTTGTTTACCTTTTCATGCTTCTCTTGATTCTTGTGTTTGAAAGTCAGATTTTCTATTAAGCTCTGGTCTTTTCACTGAAATTCCTTTATTTTATTGAAAATCCATATTTTGCCTTGGAGCATGATGCTCACTTTTGCTGGGTAGGTGATTCTTGGTTTTAATCCTGGTTTCTTTGAAATCTAGAATATCATATTCCAAGCCCTTTGATCCCTTCATGTAGAAGCTGCTAGATCTTGTGTTTTCCTGATTGTGTTTCCACAGTACTCAAATTGTTTCTTTCTGGCTGCTTGCAGTATTTTCTCCTTGACCTGGGAACTCTGGAATTTAGAGACAGTATTCCAAGGAGTTTTCTTTTTGGGATCTTTTTCAAAGGTGATTGGTGGAGTCTTTCAATTTCTATTTTGCCCTGTGGCTCTAGAATATCAGGGCAGTTCTCCTTGATAATTTCTTGAAAGATGATGTCTAGGTTCTTTTTTTTGATCATGGCTTTCAGGTAGTCCAATAATTTTTAAATTCTCTCTCCTGGATCTATTTTCCAGGTCAGTGGTTTTTTCCAATGAGATATTTCACATTGTCTTCTTTTTTGTCCCTTTGGTTCTGTTTTGTAATATCTTGATTTCTCTAAAGTCACTAGTTTCCACTTGCTCTAGTCTGATTTTTGAGGTAGTATTCTCCTCTTCCATTTGGCTAATTCTGCCTTTCAAAGCATTCTTTTCCTTGCTGGCTTTTTGGAGCTCTTTTGCCAGTTGGGTTAGTCTATTTTTTAAGGTGTTATTTTCTTCATTATTTTTTTGGGTCTCTTTTAGCAAGTCATTGACTTGTTTTTCATGGTTTTCTCACACCTCTCGCATTTCTCTTCCCAATTTTTTTTCTCTACTTACTTGCTTTTCCAAATCCTTTTTGAGCTCTTCCACGGCCTGAGAGCAGTTCGTATTTTTCTTGTAGGCTTTTGATGTAAGCTCTTTGACTTTGTTGACTTCTTCTGGCTGTATGTTTTGGTCTTCTTTGTCACCAAAAAGTGATCCTTGAGTCTGAGTCTGAGTCTGTGTCCTTTTTCATTGCCTGGCCATGTTCTCAGCCAACTACTTGACCTTTGAGCTTTTTGTCAGGGTATGCCTGCTTGTAAAGTAGAGAGTGCTTTGTCCCAATCTTTAGGGGCTATACTGCTGTTTTTAGAGCTACTTCTGCTCTACTGTAACTACAAGTTCTGCCACAGCAGTGCTCCTCCTCCCCCAAGAACTGCCAACCAGGATTGCAACCCAGATCCAAAGAGGGCAACATAAGCCCTGCACTCCCACTCTGGTCTGCCACTTGATTCCTTCCACCGTGTGAGCCAGGTGTTCTGGAAGCAGCTGATGCTGGAGCTCTGGAAGCAGCTGCAGGAGCTTCCTGCTGCTGCTGCCACTACTGAGGTCCCACCTCCACTACCCCCAGGGCTGGGGTTTGTCCGCCATCTAACCCAGTCTGGCAGTTTTCCCCCCAATCTGCTCCATGGTCTTTGTTTCCCCCCAACCTGCTCCATGGTCTTTGGCGGTTTGGGGTTGAGAAGTCTGGTAACTGCCACAGCTCAGTGTTTCATGTCCCTAAGGCCTGCTCTTGGCTGACTCCCAGTTTGATTTGTCCTGGTACAGCCCATGCTGGGCTGTGCTCCATTCCCAGCACCATGCGATAGACTCTTCCCAGCGACCGTTGAAGCCATTCTGGGTTGGAGACCTGCTTCCCTCTGCTATTTCGTGGGTTCTGCAGCTTTAGAATTTGTTCAGAGCCATTTTTTTACAGGTGTTTGGAGGGATTTGGGGGAGAGCTTAAAAAAGTCTCTGCTTTCTAGCCGCCATTTTGTCTCCATCCCCTATCCATAACTCTTTCACCGTAACTTTTTAAACTTTTAGTATTTCTTGTTCTATTAGTTAACCTTTTAGATTATTTTAAACCCCTGTTTATCTGTAGTTATTGGCTGTTAAATGTAAAAGATGCTGCACCTTGATATGTGAGTGTATAATACCTTTTCTTTCTGTAACAATAGAAAAGGGGGAAAAGTGGAAAACTATGGTTCTTTTCCCTGCCATCTATGAGGACAAGGAACCCAGGTGGGAGAGTATGGTAGCAGTGTTCCTTTTTATGAAAAAAGAACATTTTTTAATTTTTATTAATGTTATTAGGGATAAGTATAGGGGTAGATGTGTGCTTCCAGTGGCATAGGGAACTCCTGAATGTAGAAACATCCTCTACTTATGCAGGTTGGCACCTTCTCCACAATAGTCTTAGACTCACTGGATATCACACACCCTCCATTAGGAAACAGACAGCCCCAGAAGTGATGTTGTATTGCAGAAAAAGAAGAGACTGAGTAAGGGAAATTCACATAGTCCAAGTGTTTCCAGGGGATTATCAAGAGGACTTGTGTTGCTTCTAGACCATGGTGATAAAAATGGGAGAGACCCAAGAGAATGCAGTGTTATATCCAGCTAGGTGGTGGAATGAATAGAATCCTGCACCTGGAGCCAGAAAGGTCTGAATTAAAATCTGGTATTAGACATCAGTTGTGTAACACTTGTCAAGTCACATAACTGCTGTTTCCCTAAATTTCCTTATCTGCCAAATGGGAAAAATAATCCTAACTACTTCCCAAGGCTGTTGTGAGTAAGTGTAAAGTGAGACAATATTTGTGAATTTGTAAACCTTAAAGTGCTATATAAATGAAATGGTGATGATGGGGATTGTAGAATTCAATGGAAGAGAAAATTTCAAGAAGGGTGTATATCAAAAGCTGCAGAGAAAGCAACGAGGATGAAGATGGATAAGGTCAGTGGTTTGCCAGTCTCTGGTAACTATTGAGAGTAATTTTTACTAGTTCTGAATGTGGATATAATTACCTGTGGGTTTACAGGTAATTGAGGAGAAAGGAGGACTGAGGAGGTGTGTGAACAGACGGTTAGCCTGCTAATTTGAGAAGTTAGGTTGTGAAAGGAAGAAGTATCATTGGGGCGGGAGACAATGCAATGTTAAGATTGGTTTGTTATAGCTAGAGATTTCAGATCTATTGTCAATGAAATGAGTAACCACATCTCTAAAAGACTGATGTAGATACTTATTTTCCACCTCTTGGTGGAGAGGTAATAAACTAGAGGTTTAGGATGAGACATTCCTTTTTAGACACAGCATGTGGTTCTGTTTTGCATGACTACTTAATTGTTGGAAGGTTTTTTTTTTTTAATGGGAAGAAATGGAGAGCAATAAGACCAAAAATAGGCAGAAGAAAGAAAATCAATGAATAATTAAAAAATAAAGTAGAAGGAAGTTCAGAAGGAGACAGATATGAGCAGGATGTGTAATATGCAAAAAAAGTTGTTCTATTTATAGTATATTTTCATGGTTTCCCATACTGTCCTCTTTCTCAGTTTTTTTAAAAATGTTCGTGTTTGTTGATGTTACTCAACTTATGATAATAAAAAGGAACTTTTTAAGAAGCTGAGGTTATTCCCACATTGAGATTGTTGCAATGGAAAAATCACTGTAAGTAGTCATAGGAGGACCCCCAGACCTGGAAGTAGTAGTCCATAACTAATTATATGACCTTAGGCAGATCATGTCACTATCTAAATCTTAGCTTCCTCGGCTGTAACAGCATAATACTTACATTAACTACATCTCAGTGTTACTGTGAAGAAAGTACTTCATAAAATCCTATAGAAATGTTAGTTTTGATCCGTAAGAGCCACCTGTCAGTTGCTTTGTGTCTATATAAGAAGAAAATGGTAATCCTGTGACCCATTTGAGGCTTTTTGGCTTATTTAAGGACTTGTTTCTCCCCTAATAATGACCTAATTTTTAAAGGCAGGATGTTCATTTTAATTATTTTATTATTGTTATTAGAGATAAGAACTACTCTTGTGATTTCACTGATTACAGGGAGCTCCTGAATACAGAAACTTTCTCTACCAGCCCAGGTTGCCACCTCGGCAATGGTATTAGATTCCTTGGATGTTCGACATTCACCCCCACCCCCCACCCCATTCCCCACTGTGATCTAGCCAGACTGTTTGTTCTTCACAGTCAACAATTATTTATGAGGTACTTCCGATGAGCCATGCATGGTGCAGAGTACTGGGAATACAAATATAAGCAACAGGAAAGATAGCGCCTTATCTCAAAGAACTAAGATTACGATGAGGGAAGAAGACACATAAAAGGAAGCTGAAGATTGGAGGAGTGAGGAAGGTATCCAGCCAGGGATGTGATGGCAGAGTCAGGACTTCAGCCTGATGAGAATGAAGAGCTGGCTGACCAGACCTTCTTCCTTAAATAGAGGTTCTGGGAAGAGCCATCCAGTCGGAGGGAGGGGCCTTAGGGGCTGAAGGTACTTCTCAAGTGTGAATTTTAGGGCCGAAATGATTTGCCAGGATAAAGAGTTGTTTGGAATGTGATAGAGGAGACCAGATTGCAGCCTGGTTAATGATGGTGCATTTCCCAGCTCTCTCCTTTTGCTCTGGCTATCCCACATGCCTGGAATGCCTCTCTGCTGTTTTCAGCTGGGAGCCCCTTGTAGATCATCCACCATCTTCTGTGTGAAGCTTTTCCTGATCCCCACAATTGCTAGTGCACTCCCTTCCAGACTGCTTTGTATATATTAACTTTCTCTTTATTCTATATAGTTTTATATGTATTTGTTATTCCTTTCCTCCCATCAGAATGTAAGCTCCTTATTGGTGAGGATTGCTTCATTCTTTGCATTTATATCCCCAGAACCTAGCTCAATGTCTGGTGCAAAGGAAGAACTTAATAAATAGTTGTTGTTTAATAGATAGTTTCTTAGAGAACTAAAGATTTAAATAATTATCCTGAGGTTGCACATCTGGGATGTGTCAGAGGCAGGATGAATCCAGATCTTGCCTCAAAGGCCACCTCTCTATTTACTGGTATTTGACACCACAGAGGCATCAAATTCACCACCAACAACGCTCCCCAGTATTAACAATATTAAAATGTAATTAGGAAATATTTTAAAAAATAAAATACTATAAAAAATATATAACACATTTCAAAATTAATTAAGTCAGTATTTGGCCCAGATATCCTTATGTAAAGCTTAGTGGCCCCTGTTTCTATTTGAGTTTGACATTAAGGAATTACACCATCATGCCTCTTATTGATGCTGTTACTAAAAGAAAAAGATAATTTTGGCCAGAATATTTTTATGGACTTGAATTACTTCAAAATTTAACATTTGAAATTAACAGGGCAGCTCATGTGGTCTAAATTTGAATTGAGTTGTTCAGAATTAATGAAAGGATACTTAGGACTTTTATCTAGTTTGTTGTTTTTCTACTTGTGAATAAATATCTTTTCTTATCTCTGTTATCACTGGTAATTTGGTGTACATGTCTAGCTCCTGAGGAGAATATAATGAAACTCTGACTTGGTATGAAGATATTTCCCTTCATGCTTGTGCCTCAGGCGGTCAGGCTCTTATGAGATGAATTTTCTGTTGTTGCAGATGCTAGGAAAGCACTTAAATTCTGATGGACAGGGAAATAGAATGTTGTCTTACCTAAAGTTGAGTTTGGTTTGAGTGTAGGAGGCCACATTAATAAGGTTGTTGAATCTATCATGCGGAACTCGCTGTCAAGCTCTGGATTTGAAATTTCTCGTATTCTAGAGGAAGAATCACTGATACAACCTGCCTGTTGCCCCATGGATTTTTCTCCTTCTGTCAGTAATTTACATTTCTAACCAGTTCTTTCTTCAGTAAATCCATATTCATTGACTGCTTTGTACAAAACCTGGTAAGGGCCCTAAGCGTGGGGCAGGGCAAGGGGAGGGTGATGCAGAAAAGCATAGATTTGTCAGGGAAGGTACTTTCAATTTGTTTGGGAGAGAGAAGAAATAGATGGGAAAAGGTTAAGTAATAATACTTGACAGTATGGGCCACCCATTTTAGCACTTAATCACATGAGAGTTATGTGAGAGAAGCTGAAAAAGTCAAGAACTTTTGTTTTTATAAGTAATTGGACTTTGAAGGGTTTATAGTTAAAGGGGAGATGTAAAGGCATCTTTTGCAGGAGAAGTAGGAGAAAAGGCTATACCATGAATGAAAGTTGTCTCTTCAAGGAAGGATACAGAATTGATACTAAATAAAATCGAGAGTTCTTATTGAGGAGTCCTGAAAAAATCAAATCGCTTTTCTTTTTAGGCCACGATTGCATTGGTAGGAGGGACTCCCTTCGAGCAAATAATGTTCAATGGGAGAAAGTTATTCTTCAAGCTTCCCTTTGTGAGGAAGCCTGTCTTTCCACTTGAGAAATTGAGCTTCTTGAAGGCAGGGATGCTCTCCCTGGTTTTGTATCTCCATCGCATGCCCAATGTCTGGCACAGTTAGTAAACACTTTCTCTCTCCCCTCTCCCTCTTTTCCTCCCCTTTCTCTTTGTCCTCCCTCCCTCAATTGTGTCATTTGCAATAGAAAAAGAAGGAAGTGATCTAAGAGTTTTCAGAGGAGAAAGAATCAGCAGGATTTCAGTGGGGATCAAGAAAATAGAAGTGTCAAATATATTGAGATTTAGGGTCTGGGTCACTAGAAAAATGAAAAAATCATTGATATAAAGGAGGTCAAATTGTGAAAGGGAAAATGAGTTCAGTTTGATTGAATCTGAGGTCATGAATGTGTCTGAAAGAGAACGTCCAGTGGGTGGTTTCAGGCGCTAGAGTTGTTCTAAGAGATGTGAGATGTGTTGTGTGTCCCCCGCCTCCCCCCCCCCCCGCGCCACTTCTTTCTGTGTTTCTTCCTTTTAACAGGGTGCATTCTCTTTGCTTTCTTCTCCTAGGGAACTATTCCCCTCCATCTCCCTCCTGTGAGGTGGTGTATCATAATCTTACTTCTGCTGGGCTCTGATGAACAAACAACATCAGGACTGGAAATCAGTCTTAGAAAAAAAATGTGGTTTGAACACATTATGTCTGTTTCCAACATACATTTTATGCTGGCCTTCAGAATAGTAGCATAGAAAACAGGCCGCATTCAAACATGTACTCCTTGTCCCTACCTTGTGTTTAAATAAAAGGAGCAGTTTGATAATGGGGGTCAGCCCATCTTGGCTAAGTTGATTTTCATGACTAGACATCTTTCATCATATAAGTCCTTTTTTCCTCTGCTGATTGATTCTTGTTTCTCTGTTAGAAATTGCTTTCACCTACTCAGTCCTCCAGATCACACTGAGCTAATCACTATTGCTTCTCTCCTCCCAAATCTCCTTTATCATTAATCTCCCTCAGGCCCTTGAGTTCCTCTTTCCTTACCTATCTCAGTCCCTGGACAGAACAACTTTTCACTGCTCATTCATTTACACCTTTCTCCCCACTCCCTATAGAGTTAGACTTAGCCCAATATTTCCTACTACTCCCTATAATATCTAGATTCCTCTAACGCCTCCCCCCACCCCATTCCTTAAACTAGCAGCACAAAAGAATTTACAAAAATCTGAAATGCAATTTTCTGGATGTTGGCAGTCTTTCCCATACCTATTATGAATATTAGCAACAATAATCAGCATTTTTTTTCAAAGTGCTTTACACATCTTTTGTTTTTCACAGAACCTCTGTGTGGGTAGGTGCTGTTACCATCCCCATTTTATAGATGAGAAAAACTGAGGCTGAGGGATGTTAAAGGCATTGCCCAGGGACACATAACTAGTAGGTAAAATCACATTCATGAGCATGGTAGCAATTCAGAGATGAATGATGTTTTAAGATAGAGGCATCTACTCCCTATTGCATAGCATGATGTGGTGGACTGGATTTGATGTCAGGATAATGGGGAACTGGAGCTTAGGACAATTGAGTGTCATGAATTGCCCTTACACTTACAGGTTTTGTGACCTTGAGCAAGTCACTTTCCTCCTCTGAAATTGGTATAAGATGAGGAGGGTAATTTTACTGTCTACTCCAGAGGCTTCTTGGAAGAAAATTTTCATAAACAGCAAATATGTACGAATATGAAATGATATTATTTAGTCTTGGAGTCTAGTAGTAGTACCCCAATATGAAGAAACATTTAATTCAAGTAATGATAGTATAATATTGCTACATGAAAATATTTTTGAATAAAACAGTTCAGTGATGTGTATGTTAAGTGTAAACTTGTATTCATGCAATATTGTTTTAGTTATGCAAACTTGAACAGGATTAAACTCAGCTCCTGTCCCTAATTAAGCTGAAATATCATAGTGTGATTTCTTTTCAGTTTGTAGAAATCTTCCTTAAGAGGAAAGAAAATAAATTTGTTATCTTTCTACTATTGCCAAAGAAGGAAAAGAATAAAAAGAACCCTTCTTGTATGCAGTGACTAAGAAAATAGCTTTCAGTGCTGATTTTGCAAGATCTTTCTGAGTTTATGTAGTAGGTGACTAGAAGGGGAAAAAGAATTCTGTCTCAATTTTTCTTTCTCTGTCTCTACCCCCGCTGTATTCCCTATCTCTTCCCCCTTATATAAACAAGAAAAGAAAAAGGATTTAACATTTTCTTTTTCAAATTGTTGTTATTGTACCTGTACTTACACACACGCACACGCACACGCATGCACACGCACACGCACACACGCATTTAAAAGCTTGAGATCGTTAAACTACATAGATTTTTTGAGGGGGGATGGAGCTTTTCCTTTTCCTCTTCTCAGATAACAGGCTTGTTACTGAGCCAAAAACTACATGCTAAGTAAGGCTTTCTCTTATGTAGACTTTGCCCTTTTGAAATATTAACAGACAGGCGAAAGAAACTGTTAGGGGCTTTAAGCCAAAAAGTTAGGTTACTATGAGAAGATGAATGCACTTAATTTGGGTCATACTTATTTTTTACCTACTTTTTTCATATTCTAAGATATCACTAATCAGAGACTAAAGAACAGTGAAATTGATAGTGTTGGGATGAGGAAGAAAGCCATAGGGTATAATGGACAACACTGAATTTTCCGAAAGAAGAAAGGCAAAGTGTCAACAACCATATGAAAGAATGCTCTAAATTATGAATAAAAGAAAGGCAATTAAAAAAACCTTTGGGTTTCACCTTATATTTATCAGATTGGCTAAGAGTTTGAAAGGTAAGAAAAGCTAACTATTGGAAAAGCTAACTATTCCACTAACTGTGGAAATGTATGTACTATGATACTCTATATAATATATAAAGAGTATATTTATTGATTGAGATCCATACATAGATCTATTGATTGGGCTAATTGTTCTGAACATTCTGGGAAAGTATTTGGAATTGTAATAG
>JAQQSZ010002157.1:0-14847 GCA_028646595.1 Phalanger gymnotis | reverse complement strand
AATGAGTGAATTTTGCCCTCATCAGATGTGACCTGAAGAGGGAATGCCATACATACTCAGTTGTGTATCTTACCACACAGGAAAGAAGGAGGAAGAAGATAAAAAAAAAAAAGCGGGGATGATGGAAGGGAGGGCAGATGGGGATGAAGATAATCAAAAACAAACACTTTTGAAAAGAGACAGGGTCAAGGGAGAAAACCCAATAAAGGGGGATAGGTTAGGAAGAAGCAAAATATAGTTAGTCTTTCACAACATGAGTATCGTGGAAGGGTTATACATAATGTTACGCATGTGGCCCATATTGAATTGCTTGACTTCTTAGGGAGGGTGGATGAGAAGGGAAGAGGGGAGAGAATTTGGAACTCAAGGTTTTAAAAAAATGGATGTTCAAAAGTAAAAAAAAAAGACACACGATGGAAAATGCTATCTACATCCAGAGAAAGAATTATGGAGTCTGAATGCAGATTGAGGCATACTTTATGCTCGCCCTTTTTTTCCCTTTTTTTTTCTCTTTTGTTTTTGTTTTGGGAGTTTTTTTGGGTTCTGTTTCTTCTTTTTCATGATTCATTCCATTGGTCATAATTCTTCACAATGTAACTAGTGTGTAAATAAGTTCAATGCAAAGTTATATGTAGAAGATATATCGGATTCCATGACGTCTTGGGGGGGGGGAATCTGGAACCCAAAATTATGTAGAACCAAGTGTTGTAAACTAAAAATAAAAAAATCTCAAAAAAAATAAAATAACCCAAAGTAAAAAAAAAAAAGAAACACTGTATCAGGAGTTCAAATCCCATTTCTGCTGCCTACTCTCTGTATGACCTTGGCTATGTCTCTTAATCTCCCTGGGTCTCAGTTTTCTCCTCTAGAACATAGAGTTGGACTCAATGAGCTCTGAAGTCCCTTTCTGCCCTGGAGCTCGGATTCTACGATCTTATCTATACATGACTAGGTAAGATGGTGGTATCTGAGCTGGGGTTCAGACAACAAAGAGGCACAGAGATGGTTCATGAGGTGTTGACCATGAGAAACAAGGACATGGAGTCCAGGTTTGCTGGATCACAGAGTGCTTGGAGGGAAGTAATGAGCAAGAAACCTGGAAAGATGGGGTAGGGAAGGGCTTTTAAGGTCAAAGAGAGGATTTGATATTTGATCCTGCTACTGGACTTTACTGAATCAAAGCTGTGCTTTAGGAATCTCACTTTGACAGCTGTGTGTGTATTAGAGTTAAAAGGGAACCTGAGACAGGTAAACCAAGCAGGAAGTTGCCGCAATAGTCTGGGTAAGCAGGTAGTGGTTGTATGAGTGAAGAGAAGGAAATGTATACAGGAGATGTTGTGATGGTAGCAACAACAAGCCTTGGCAACAATTGGATATGTAGCTAAGTGAGAGTGAGGAGTCAAGCAGGAAAAACACTGACTAGAATTATGGTTGTGTTCTTTATGGTGATTGTTGTTGTTGTTCAGTCATTTTCAGTCGTGTCTGACTCTCCGTGACCCCATTTGGAGTTTTCTTGGCAGAGATACTGGAGTAGTTTTCCATTTCTTTCTCCAGTTCATTTTACAGATGAGGAGACTGAGGCAACCGGAGTGAGGTGACTTGCCCAGGGTCAGACAGCCAGTAAGTGTCTGAGGCCAGATTTGAACTCGGGTCTTCCTGACTCCAGGCCCAATACTCTATCTACTGCACCACCTAGCTGCCCAATTGCTGGCAATATGGAAGTTCCAAAGAATAAGACACTTTGTCAGATGCTTCGCTAAAATTTCGGCCAACTCTAGTGACTATATGCCCTGGTCCGTCATTTTAGTTACCCTGTCAAAAAAGGGAAATCAGGATAATCTGGCTGACAAAACTTGGTTCGTTCTTAACCTCCTTAGACACAGATTCAACATCTGTGTAAAGATGACATCCTTTGAATGGCATCCACTCCACTTAAAGGTAATTCATTGCTTTTGTTAGCTAAGAACACTTCTTAATTGAATCAGTTAATCACACCTGAGTGTGAACAGGGCTTCTGTACCTCCATGAACCAATCATGATTATCCCAAGAGAATTGGTCAGCCCTAAGAAATTTGTCCAAAAGGGAGGAACTATTTCTCAACAGTGAGAGACTCCCAAGGTTTAGCAGTGGAGAGGAAAGGGGTTGAGCTGGAAAGAATCAGCAGCAGCCCTGGGCAACAAGGAAAAAAAGACAAAGATAAGACTGAACCCTAAAGCCCTTCAGGCATCTCAGAGCAGAAGCCTTAAGCCCTACTCCCTGGTTGAGCAAAATCCCAAGACAAGGGGACTTCCCTTCTTTAGTGCCTGTCTCTCCACAGAAACTATAATATCATCTATTGGTTTGTTACCCAAAGGGTTCCAGGAAATTGAATTTTGCATTAACTGCAAAGAAGTCAGAGAAACTAGAAATCTATATAACTGTCAGTTTAGGAAGACAGCCCAACCTCTGCCTTAGGAATTTTCCTAAGGTTAGAAGGGGGAGGGTGATGGGGTAAAGACGTGTGAATCCTAGTGTCTTGAAAGAACTCAAATTCACTCAGACAGGCTCCAACTTAAAGAAAGGCATTTATTGGGGTGATACACCCAAGCTGGCCCTGTTTCCACATGGGAGAAACAGAGCGATTAGTCAGGTTAGGGGTCTGATCTAAATGCAGTTTGAGGGGGATAGGGAATGCCTGGGAAATCAGGTAGTCCAGAGGTGCCTTTATCATACAGATAAGCAAAGAGAATAGGAAAGGGGGAGGGGAAGAGTTGTTCTGGAATATCAGGTGAGAGAGTGCTTTGTGAAAACACACAGGTAAGTCCATGGTGGGGGCTTCGATGCATAGTCTTCTTTGATGACTTTTTCTGGCTGTTCACATCCTGCAGCCTGCTTGCTCCATCCTCCTTGAGCATGCCTTTCTACCTCATCAAGGGATCAGAACAATTGATTGTGATTGAACTCGCACCTTTTCATCTAGAAAATAAAGTCCCTCAAACCATAGAAAAAGGAACCACAGGGACCTGATGGGCCATTATATAGGCTTAAAATGAGCTAATTATTATAGTAGTGTTAAATCTGTAAAAATACTTCCTTTCTAAAATGTTCACTTTCATATGTTTTAGAGGTAGCTAAGGGGCACCACAAGACAGCTAGCTGGATAGAGCACCGGGCCAGAAGTCAGGAAGATTCATCTCCCTAAATTCAACTCTGGCCTCAGACTAGCTGTGTGACCATGGGCAAGTATTTAAGCCCTGCCTGCCTTGGTTTTGCCATCTGTAAAATGGGGATCATAATAGCACTCACCTCCCAGGGTAGTTGTATGCAATGAGATCATATTTGTAAAGTGCTTTGCAAGCCTTAAAGTGCTGTGTAAATGCTGGCTGTGATTGTTAGTATTATTAAAATTTTGAACACAATTGAAATGAAGCTAGATAGCTGATAGTGTGAAGGCAAAGGGGAGCACACGCACAACTCTGGGGGAGAAACCCCCATAGCAACCCCTTTTCCCCATATAGCTCAGCAGACACATGGGCCACTTCTTCATTTCTTTCCAAACAAGGGGGTGGCACTCATCGGGCCTAGTGACTTGAATTCCTGAAAAGCAGCTGGAGGCTTTTTAGCTATCTCCCTTCAAATCTGGGCTCAATGTCCTTATTTGTCAATTTTGCTCTGTAATTTCCAGGTCAAAGATCATTTGTCTTGGCAAAGAAAAGTGAGGAAAAGACATCCACACCCCTTAGCCAGTGCCCACTTGATTTCTAGGGTAACGAAGAAGGCATTTTGCCAAGGAGTAACTTCATAAGGTTACGTTAAGCTTTAGCAATATTATGTCATTCAGCATAGCACATGCATAGTACATGTTTACGACTTTAAGCACAAATGTTTATACTTTGCAAGGTTATATAATGATGTGCACCCGTAATAAAACTGTTCTTCAGGCTAGGAGCCTGGGAAAAATTATCTGAAAAAGAATAATACAAATCTACCTTGCACACACTAAAATCTACCTTACATACAACAGCTTAATAGCTTTCGGGGCACACTTCCAAATTACTTTGAAGAATGGCAGCATCAATTTACAGCTTCCCCAACTGTGCATTAATAAATCAATCTTCCCATAGCCCCTCTAGCATTTGTTATTTTCCTTTTTGCCAACTTTGCCAATATGACGGGTGTGAGGTGGTACCTCAGAATTGTTTTAATTTGTACTTCTCTAAGTGATAGATGATTTAGTGTGTTTTTTTTTTCATATGGCTATTGATAGCTTGGATTTCTTACTCTGAAAACTGCCTATTCATATACTTTGATGATTTATCAGTTGGGGAATAGCTTTTATTCTTGTAAATTTGACTCAGTTAAATTTGTTCATATCTTAAAAATGCGACCTTTTATCAGAAAAACTTATGGTGAAGATTTTTTTCTCAAATTCCTGCTTGTCTTCTTATTTTAGCTGCATT
Source organism: Phalanger gymnotis (assembly GCA_028646595.1). Taxonomy (NCBI): domain Eukaryota; kingdom Metazoa; phylum Chordata; class Mammalia; order Diprotodontia; family Phalangeridae; genus Phalanger; species Phalanger gymnotis. The sequence continues at coordinate 10,407 of JAQQSZ010002157.1, read as the reverse complement.
GGTTTTACCTGTACAAAAACTTTTAAATTTTATATAACCAAAATTGCTCATTTTACCTCCTGTGAACTTCTTCTATCTCTCTATCTCTTGTTTGGTCATAAATCCTTCCTCTCTCCATAGATCTGACAGGTAATTTGTTCCCTCCTCCACTAATTTGCTTATGATATCACCATTTATATCTATATCATATATTCATTTGGAGCTTGTCTTGGTATATAATGTGCCTAATTTCTGCCAGACTTCAATTCCATTTTCCCAACAGTTTTTTTCAAATAATGTTGGGGATCTTTGGATTTATCACAAACTAGGCTACTATGCTCATTTGTTTTATTTATTGATTATCTAAACTGTTCCATTGATTGACCACTGTATCAAATTATTTAGCAATTATAGCTTTGTAGCACAGTTGTAAATCTGTTGTTGCTAGGCCTCCTTCTTTCTCATTTTTTCTTTTTTTTAATTTTTTTTTGAGGGGAAAAGGCAGGGTAATTGGGGTTAAGTGACTTGCCCAAGATCACACAGCTAGTAAGTGTGTCAAGTGTCTGAGGCCAAATTTGAACTCAGGTCCTCAGTGTTCTATTCACTGCACTACCTAGCTGTGCCCCTCTCCTTCCCATTTTTTTCATTAGTGCCTGTATATCTTTCTGTTTCAAGTGTGTTTATTATAAAGATCATATTGTTGGACTCTGCCAGCAGCAGCTCGAGTGTAGGATGAAGTAATGGACACAAAAAGACACAAGCATGGGGCCAGACAAGTGGGTATAGTCTGGCTATAGACTAATTTTAATGGGGACATTGATAACCTTTTATACAGGTTAATTGCTGAGTCATTCTGACTTCTCAGAAAACAACAATGATGTAATGGTTTAACATAGTAAAGTTCTTTATCACCTTGTTCCTGGAAATGAGATGCTAGTCTCTTAAATGCTAACCAAATTGAAACATTTCTGTTCTTTTCCATGTGGGTAGCAGCTGCAAAGGCGGGCATTCTCTGCCACACCTTCTTATCCTTAGCTAGCTTTTGCCTTGCTTAGACCTATCCTCAAATGACCTTGCCTTGCTGGCTCTCCACATTCCGCCCCCCCTTTTAATCTGTAACTTCACTTCATAGATTATTGTTAGAAGTGGCTTCATCAGCAGAAAATTGGGAGAAAATCTTTACAACTAGTGTCTCTGATAAAGGCCTCATCTCTAAAATATACAGGGAACTGAGCCAAATTTATAGGAATACATTCCTATAAGTCATTCCCCAATTGAGAAATAGTCAAAGGACATGAACAGGCAGTTTTCAGAGGAAGAAATTAAAGATATTTATAGGCATATGAAAAAATGCTCGAAATCACTACTGATTAGAGAAATGCAAATCAAAACAACTCTTAGATACCACATCTCTCCTGTCAGATTGGCTAAAATAACAAAACAGGAAAATGATAAATGCAGAAGAGGATGTAGGAAAATTGGAACATTGTTTCATTGCTGGTGGAGTTGTGAACTGATCCAGTCATTCTGGAGAGCAATTTGGAACTATGCCCAAAAGGCTATAAAAATGTTCATACTCTTTGACCCAGCAAAACCACTTCTAGGGTTGTATCCCAAAGAGATCACACAAGTGGGAAAAGGACTCATATGTGCAAAATTATTTATAGCGCCTCTTTTTGTGGTAGCAAAGAATTGGAAATCAAGGGGATGCCCATCAATTGGGGAATGGCTGAACAAGTTGTGGTATTTGAAAGTAATGGAATACTACTGTGCTATAGGAAATGGGGATGATACGGACTTCGTAATAACCTGGAAAAACCTACACGATATAATGTTGAGCGAAGGGAGCAGAACCAGGAGAACATTAAACACAACCGCAGATATATGGATTCTGTGATGACTAACCCTGATAGACTTAGCTCTTCTCAGCAATACAAGGTGCAAAGACAACTCCAAAAGACTCATGATGGAGAAGGCTATCTACATCCAGAGAAAGAACTGTGGAGTCTGAATAGATTGAGGCACGCTTTATGCTCGCCTTTTCTCCCCTTTTGTTTTTTCTCTTTTGTTTTTGTCTTTGTTTTTTTTTTGTTTTGTTTCTTCTTTCTCATGATTCATTCCATTGGTTATAATTCTTCTTTACAATTTGACTATTGAGTAAATAAGTTCAATGTGAAGTTATATGTAGACGATATATCAGATTCCATGCCGTCTTGGGGAGGAGGGGAAGAGGAGAAAAGAAAATATGGAACTCAAAGTTATGTGGAACTGAGTGTTATAAATTAAAAATTAAAAAATCTTAATTATAAAAAAAGAAGTGGCTTCATCATAGCATTCATTATCCTGAGGACACAAGGTAGACAAAAAATTACTATGACCAAACAAAGAACATAAGGTAGTGTATGAAAAATAGTCAAAAACACATTATTAAATGGGTTTAGTTTTTTGAAAGAGTTGATAATCATTTTTGCTACCCTCTCTGGATCAATACCAGGTAGTGGAGGGGCTTCACTATTTCAACATTCCACTCAATCCTCCCTTTTTCTTCTGTAGACCCCTCACCATTATTGATACATCTGATTTCTTCCCCTTAACTATCACTCCTTTAAGTAAATATGGGAAGGATTGATGGATGCATTGACAAATCAAAAAGGGCAGTCCCCTTTATGAATATAGATACAGAGACTCAAAAAGGAATAAAAATGCAATTGTCTCTTTAAGATTCAAAAATTCTCACATTGCTTAAGGAACATCTCCAAAGCAAGCCCTAACTAGCTCACGTGCATTTCCACCCTTGTTCATAAGGCCTTACTAAGTTGGTGCAAAAGTCCTTAAGTAACACAAATTCCAGAGTATTATAACAAACAAAATTTCTAGTTATTGCAGAATTCTTAACTATCACAAAGTTTCTTTTTTGGGGTTTTTTTTGGCATGGCAGTTGGGGTTAAGTGACTTGCCCAAGGTCACTCAGCTAGTACATGTGTCAAGTATCTCAGGTCACACAGAGTTTCTTAGTCAAAAAGGTGTTGTAAAGGAATCTCACATTGGTTGCAGTAAGAGACTGATCACAGGAAAAATACTAGTGCTCTTAGAATCCTTTTACATCTTAAGGTGAATCTTAAGCAGTTTGCATAAATTTCTGCACATGTTCTAATATTAGATTGTCTAGTAAGATAACACAAAAGAGCTCATATCTTATACTGACTACTTGCCCTGATCACAGAAATTTGCTATAGAAGGAGAAAGCAGGGACATGTGACATATCCGATGAGACAGGATAAAACATGCTTGCTTTGTTTAAACTACTCAGATATAGTTACATTTCTTCAATCATGCAGCATCTTTCTCCTCATAGCCAGACTCAGTAATAGTCAGGTTGGAAACATTCCTTTCCAAAAGAACACAATGGGGAAACTGACTCAGGAGGATCCCATCCTAGATTGAGGCTAAGATTGTCCCCTCAGCTTTTTTCCCAAATGCAGACCTCTGCCTGTTAACCATACAGGATCACATTCCCTCTGAGAAGCTTGTGGCATTTCTCTCAGATACTGATTTAATGCAGACAACTATGCCCAAATTCAAACTCAAAACAAAATTAGTTATGGTCCCAAATGCCTTGTGCCTTAAACAGCCAAGTTTCACTAATCACAGCTTAGAGCCAGATACAGTTGCTTCTACTTCCATGGAGCTGCGATAAGCAATAAAGATTTACCAGGATTCACATAATAAGGGTTTTCATTAAACATCTTTCCTTCTCAAATTTAAACTTGTCCTGATGTAAAAGCCAATCGTTAGAATCCTTTCTATCTATTGTACATAAACTTGCAATTTCTCAGCAAGCCAAGTCCATTGTTTAGAACTTACATAACTCAAACAAGTTCTTTTCCTGGAGCTGGTCATGACCTTGCCCGTACAGATAGTTTCCAGTGGCCTTGGCAATTTGCAAAGTAAGGAGAATTAACATGGTCACCAGAAAGGAGCTTAATAGAAAAACCCTAGACCTGTTTGCTATCCTTTGCTGTTTCTCTGAGCACACTTATTTAAGATGGATCCAAAGACACAACAAACCTAGGAATAAAACTTAAATAAAATTTAAAAATTCACAGTAGGTTTGGACATAATTGTCATCAATATCAAATCATTGCAACAGATTAACTTACAAATAGAAATTTAGTAAGCCTTCTAAAAATCATGCAAAGGATTTTATAAAACATTTCTTCATAAAAATATTTCCCTTTCTCAGAAACAGCTTACAATTTATCCTGATATTATTATTAATTCCTAAGTACTAAACAATTCTTAAATTTGATCACCAAACCTTTTCCACATAATTGAAGAGAAAAAAAAAGAAAACTAAACATAGTTTTGTAAATACTAGATTTAAGCAATAACCCCAATAGCTTACTTAATAATCTCACAAATTTTCTAAATGATAGCAAAACAATTTTAACTGAAAATACCTTTAAACAAAGACAAAAATTGGTAATTTATGATTCTTCAATTACAATTCTTAACCTAATAACATTTAGATTATAAGAGAAATTGCTTTTCAGACAACACAGATGATACAGTTGTTTACCAAGTTATTCAATAAAGGAAAATTTTAAAAATACAATGATATCATAAACAATTATCATCTATTTAAACTTTAAAACCAAAACCAATTAATTACCATTCTGGTGGCTTTACCTTGGTCAGATGTGTTCCCAAATTGCCTTACACAGAGAATTATTCATCTCATCATCATAGACATAAACCACATTGAAGAAAATCCACATAAAGTTAATTAATATGAAGCAAATATATTCAACTTAAAACAGTTTACATTCAAATAGCATTTATTTTATGCCAGGCATTGTGCCAAGCACCTAACTGACAATCACGCAATCTTCATAATATCCCTGGGAATGAATTCCACCACCATTCCCTTACTGAACAGTAAACTAAAGTAAATAGAACTTTCTTGTGGCTATATAGTTAATAAATTCCTCAATGCCAAATAACAATACGCACTTTTTAAAATTATCCAAATATACATTTCTAAGTTCCATTCACATTTTTCTTAGGAAAGTTTTACAAACAGTTTGGAATCACCTATTATGATCAGGTTGGTTTAAAGTGTGCTGGGCCAGTATTCTAACTACTTTTGGCCCAGGTAAAAAGGAAGCCTAAGGAATTTGAATCATTGCTGACACGGTGTAGTTAGTTTCCCCTCCAGGCAGAGGAGTTTGATAATTAATTGAACAGGAATAATAATAACTCACAATAACCAATATCTTTACCATAGTCAATATCCATATTAGATTTAACAGAACCCACCCATGAATCTAGCCCGAAAGGTGAGTAGATATAATTCCTTTTATCTCTCCAGAACTTTATTGGTTTTTAACATTAAAACAGTAATCCCAAACAACTTAGTTAACAATCTTACAAGTTTCATAAGTGCTGGCCAAATTTTTTTAGCTGTAACCTTCTATTGACTACAGATAAAGGTAGAAATACCTGGTTTTCTAAATGGCAGTTATAAAACATAACAAGACAGGGTTAGCAAGACTGATAAAGTAACATAACTGGTTTTACACAATTGTTTCCATTTTTTTAGTTTCAATAAAATTCAGATTAATAATTGCTTTGTCTAACACCATTTCTGGCTCATAATGTTCACTCAAGTTTTACAATATAGGAGGATTTTACTACAATTTAGAAATACAATAATAACACAAGCAGAAAATTTCAGATGATATTAATCGTATTTCCAAACCATTATATATATTGGGCTTAACCAAGTGTAGAGACTTTTCTTCTCTCCCCACAGTTGCAGAGCCTGGTTGTGGACTCGGGAGTGGTGGAGTCAGGGATTTGGGAAAGGGGAGAGAGAGGGACTAAGGACCAGGGAGTACTGGGAAGCTGTAGAGTTCAGCATCTGAATTAAAGGTCTGAGGAGTCACTGAGGAGGGTACCTGAGGAACCTTTGCTTCCTAATAGGGGTTGCTCAGTTTTGGGGAACTTGGAGCAAAAGCTCCAGGTTCCAGTGTTGTGGGGGCAAGGACTCTGCTTGCCTAGAGGTGTGGGCTTCAGGGTGCCCAGGTGTGCCAGTAAGGCAAAATGGGCTTAGTTTAACGAGTGCCCTTGAGGAGTTTGGCTTTTGTTTACCGTGAAAGTACTTTTACCTGTTAAATGCTAAGCCCCAGGCCCAAAGCCCTATCAGGTGTGAAACCTGTGTGGGTGTAGATTAATGACTTAAGAGGGGCCAACTGGAGAACCGATGGTCTCTGGTCGTTGAGGCGGGGCTTGAGAACGCCAGAGGCTTAGCTGCCAGGAGAGGCGAGAAACTACAGCTGAAAAAATCCGAAGCAAAGCCGACCCCTGTGTGGACCCAGGAGTTCGAGCAACGACCTGAGGCCAGTGAATATGATTTATGCCATCTTATTTTTCTGTGGCTTCCTGGCTACTCTTGTGAGGTGGGCCTACTAGGCCTGGAGGCTTGTGTTCACAATACTGGAATGGGGAGGTTGGTTGGCTAATTTGTTGCTTTGGGCCCTGAATAAATTTTTTGATGCTTTCTGCTTAGAGAATTCTATATACCCAACGATTTCGAACCATTCAAATATATATATGATCCATTTTGAGATCATAAATTCGGCCTTCCTACTACACCAGGGGTCCAGGGTTGTTGTCAGTGGCGTATGAGAGGGCCAGGGAAATTAGAGTGTGCACAAATGTGCGATATCTAAATAGGATGTTATCTTTGACGATAAAATTGTTATAAAGTAGAGAACAGGGAGCAGAGCTTTTGCTGTGACATATATTTTAATTTTGCAGTTTCAATGTTGTTATAATTTAATTTGTATTGAGACTTTAGGTGAAAAAACATCAAAATAAAGGGCCTAAATAAGAAAAAGCAGCTAGTAAACAAGGCAATATTTTGAAAAGGAGTCAACTCTCTATTGTATATTCACAGCTGAATCACTTTTTAAACTTTCCAAGTAGCAAACTTAGGAAGATCACAGCAAGCTAGAAATATACATACATACATACATACATATATATATATATATATGTATGTATATTGAGATAATTCCTATTCTTAGAAGTACTCTTGTTTCTCAGGAATATAGTAAGTAACAGTCTTTCAGTCCCAGGGAACAAGGGAATATCTATAAAGTAAGGAAAAAGATAATTTACAAAAAATGAAGAAAAGGGATGAGATGAGGAGGGAATGAGGAGGCAGGTTTAAAGAGAAGCATTAGAAAAGATCCTAGTAGGGAAGGAAACTTGGAGCAGCTGGGTGGTATAATGGATAGAGCACATTGGGCCTGGAGGCAGGAGGACCTGAGTTCAAATCCAGCCTCAGACACTTAATAGCTGTGTGACCCTGGGCAAGTCACTTCACCCTGTCTGCCTCAGTTTCTTCATCTTTAAAATGAGCTGGAGAAGGAAATGGCAAAGCACTCCAGTATCTTCAAGAAAACTCCAAACGGGATTGAAGGGGTGGTGGGACCTAGACCCCAAAAGGCAAAGACCATGTCTCTGGAAGGAACCCAGCCCTCATGCCCATGCCTCCCATACCCATGCCTCCCACCCCCATGTGAGAAAATCTTTCCCTGTTGCAGACACACACATAGATCTGATCCTGTAATTCCTTTGATATCAGTACAGACACAGGGGTGCTCACGGCCCTGGTGCCTGCCTCAGGACCATGCTCTGGCAACCCTTCTGTCTTGTCCCTTCAATAAAACTATCTCTCTTGATTCTCTGAGTTTTCCCATACATTCCAGCAGCCCAGCACCTAGACTATTTACATATACTGACCATTCCCTAATCCCACCCAGCATCACCTAATTAGCATACTTGGCATTCCTTTCCTTGTCCTTTTTCCATATAAACTTTAGCATCACCCTTATCAGGTTGCAAGTTCACTAAGGAACTTGGCCCACTTCTTTTGGTGTCACAATAAACTTTGCCACTTGACTGGAAGAGGGTTTGAGACACATGTGAATTCATTCCAGGTGACACCACTCTGTACTCTGACATTTTGGGGCTCTGAGCACTCCTAAATCATGTCAGCACCCCTAATCCGCATCAGGATCGCAAAGTGTCAGAAATGATGGAACAACCACACAACAAAGGGGAGGAACCTTACTCTAGCCTGAACCCTTTCTCTTCCAGAGAGGAAAAATGAGCCCCAGAGAGGGGAAGGGACTTGTTCCAAGTCCCACAATGATTTAGTAACATGACTGCAGCTAGACCCAGGCCTCCTGCTTCTCAGGCCAGGTCTCCATTGCAGAACACTGTAGAGGACTAAAGGTGGAAGCTCTTATATGGAGGCATATTTCTATTTAATATTCTGACCAACCTGTCAGAGCGACAGGGCTTTGAAAGGCACTGAATTGTGATCACAGCTACTTGCTGTGTTCAAGAAAATTCTTGATCAATGTCTCATTGGATACTGTTTAGGGAACACCTACAATTGTTGTGCGAAGAAGTTTAAAACTCCTTGAGTAAGATAGCAGGAATAAGTTTTTCAATTCAACTAGCTCCATTTTGGTTTTTTTCATGTAAAAATGTTATATTTGATTACTTTTTTCTGGTTTGTATTTTTTATTTTTTGTATTTGTTCCACGTATATTTTTATTATTGAATATTTTAGTTTTCGATATTGATTTCCACAAGATTTTGAGTTACAGATTTTCTCCCCATTTCTACCCTCCCCCCCACTCCAAGATGGTATATATTCTGATTGCCCCTTTGCCCAGTATGCCCTCCCTTCTGTCACCCCACTCTCCACCATCCCCTTTCCCCTTACATTCTTGTAGAGCAAGATAGATTTCTATACCCCATTCCCTGTATATCTTATTTCCCAGTTGCATGTAAAAACAGCTTTTTTGTTTGCTTTTTGAGCATTTGTTTTTAGAACTTTGAGTTCCAAATTCTCTCCCTTCTTCCCTCCCCACCCACTCTCCTTGAAAAGGCAAGCAATTCAACATAGGCCACACATGTATCATTATGCAAAACACTTCCATAATAGACATGTTGTGAAAGACTAACTATATTTCCCTCCATCCTATCCTGTCTCCCTTTATTCAGTTTTCTCCCTTGACCCTGTCCATTTTCAAAAGTATTTGCTTTTCATTACCTCCTCCCCTGATCTGCCATCCCTTTTATCGTCCCCCCTCTCTTATCCCCTTCCCCCCTACTTTCTTGTAGGGTAAGGTACTCAATTGAGTGTATATATTATTCCTTCCTTAAGTCAAATTCGATGAGAGCAAGATTCACTCATTCCCTTTCACCTGTCCCCTCTCCCCTTCCAATAGAACTGCTTTTTCTTGCCACTTTTATGTGAGATAATTTACCCCATTAGATCTCTCCTTTTATCCTTCTCCCAATATATTCCTCTCTCACCCCTTAATTTTATTATTTTTTTTAGATATCATCCCTTCATATTCAACTCACCCTGCGCCCTCTGCATGTAAATATATATGTATATGTATGTAATGTATATATATATATAAATATATATGTATATGTATATATACATATATATAAATATATGTATATGTATGTAACATGTATATTCCCTTCAACCACCCTAATACTGAGAAAGGCCTCATGAGGTACAAATATCATCTTTCCATGTAGGAATGTAAACAAAACAGTTCAACTTAGTAAGTCCCTTATGATTTCTCTTTCCTGTTTACCTTTTCATGCTTCTCTCGATTCTTGCATTTGAAAGTCAAATTTTTCTATTCAGCTCTGGTCTTTTCATCAAGAAAGCTTGAAAGTCCTCTATTTTATTGAAAATCCATATTTTGCCTTGGAGTATTATACTCAGTTTTGCTGGGCAGGTGGTTCTTGGTTTTAATCCTAGCTTCTTTGACCTCCAGAATATCATATTCCAAGCTCTTCAAACCCTTAATGTAGAAGCTCCTAGATCTTGTGTTATCCTGATTTTGTTTCCATAGTACTTAAATTATTTCTTTCTGGCCGCTTGCAATATTTTCTCCTCGACCTAGGAACTCTAGAATTTGGATACAATATTCCTAAGAGGTTTCATTTTGGGATCTTTTTCAAGAGGTGATTTTTCTTTCAATTTCTATTTTACCCTCTGGCTCTAGAATATCAGGGCAGTTTTCCTTGATAATTTCTTGAAAGATGATGTCTAGGCTCTTTTTTTGATCATGGCTTTCAGGTAGTCCAATAATTTTTAAATTATCTCTCCTGGATCTATTCTCCAGGTCAGTGGTTTTTCCAATGAGATATTTCACATTGTCTTCCATTTTTTCATTCTTTTGGTTCTGTTTTATAATTTCTTGATGTCTCATAAAGTCACTAGCTTCCACTTGCTCCATTCTAATTTTTAAGGCAGTATTTTCTTCAATGATCTTTTGGACCTCCTTTTCCATTTGGCTAATTCTGCCTTTTAAGGCA
>JAQQSZ010002156.1:0-14847 GCA_028646595.1 Phalanger gymnotis | reverse complement strand
TTTTTTTTATTTTTCAAGTTTGCTTCTTCACTATAGTTGCCTTTGTCTGGCTTTTAAAGTGGATCTCTGCTTCTGGGACCCATGGGGCTCTGTCCCAAGCTTCTTGTGCTGGGAACCAGGGGCCTGGTCACTGGTTTTGTGTGCTGCGGCCTGTGTTTTTGTCAGCTAGAAGCTACATATGATGCTGCAGTTCACCTGCTACTTAGCTGGAAGTGGTTGCTGTGTGACAAGGAGTGAAGCCCAGTGAAGTCTTTTGGAGCTTCTCTGGGGTTACACTCGACCTGAAGTGTGAGGTGTGGGGGAGGGATAATCTAGCTATGGGAAGTCTCTTCTTTCCCTATGCCTGCACATAGGGGGCCTCAGCTGTAGGTCTGTGCTGGTGTCTGCCAATTCCCCTGGCTGTGTGAAGACATGCCTAGTGTTGGTGCTTGCTGGCTCCACCCCCCTGGTGCTCAGGAACTCTGGCTGGTCTGCTGAAGTGGGGCTTGCTGGAATGCCTCCCTTGCTGCACTGGTCCCTTTCTGGCACAACGGGATGGGCCAGTCTCTCTAGCTTCCCGAGCTAAAAGACTGTTGTGCCCCTACTCCTGCCTCCACTATTCCAGGTTTTTTCCTAGGGTAGTATTCTCTGGGTTATTCAAGTTCATCTAGGGAGGGATGAGAGCACTTATGGTTTATTCCATCATCATTGCTCCCAGCAATTCAAGAAGGTACCTTTCAAACATTTAGTCTTTAAGCTGATAGCCCCTGGAGTGCCTGCTGCCACTGCCCACAGGGTCTGTGCTTCTGTCTCACCCAGCTCTGATAGACCCCCATCTTGTGCTGAGAGGCTTGGTACTTGTCACCTCTGTTGGTGATTCAGACCGCTGATCCTGCTCATGCTTAGTCATGTTCAGGCATAATTCTAAGTGTCCTGTGTTCTCCCAGCCCAGTGCAACAGATCCTTCCCATAGACCTTCCAGACCTGTCTCCTAGTGTATTCTAGCTCTCTCAAATTTGTTCAGATTCACTTTTTTAGAGATATCTGAAATAATTTGTGGGAGAGTTCAGGTATGACCCTGCTTTCACTCTGGCATCCTGGCTCGGCCCCAATTGGAGTCATTTCATGAAGGAAGGCACTGAGACTCAGCATGCACAAAAATGCAATAGCAAACTTCAGAACTTACTACAATTATCCTGATTTTCCCTATACTCCCTAAATCAAGATTCATCCTACAGGCTAGTCCAAACCCCAGGTGATGTACACTTCCTTCCATCATTCCCACTGGTAGATTTCACTATTTATTCATTGACTGCTATTTTTATTTATTTCTCTTTTTCATGTTGCATTCTCCCTTGCTCACTATGACCCCTAAGTTAACTTTCAATTTCTGTTCTGCTTTCTGCACACTCTCTATTCCACTCAAAAAGCAGCAAGAGCAGGACTTCCTATTGGAGCATTTTTAAATTTTAATTTTTAATTTAATTTAAATAATTTAAATTTTAATTTTTAAAAAAATGCTCTAATGTTGCCTTTTAAATAGCCAGGGAACTTGAGACAATTAACAGGCATGGCAACTGCATACCTGTTTTACCCTCCCTGTATATTTTCTACTTTTCAATTCAGGTGTTACTGTCTCTCATAATACATTCAAGATTCATTTAAGGCCTTTAGCAAAATGCCTCCAAACTGCTTCTTGAACTTTATTATTCATGACTAGTCAACATCAACCATTACAATAGTCAGACAGACTTGTTGAAAATACAACGATTCATATTCCCACTCTATACCTTTGTTCCTGCTTTTCTCCCTTCCTCCTCTTTCTACTCTAGTTATTTGAATCTTACCTATCCTTCAAAACCCATCCCATCTTCTAATTCTGTGAAATCTTTGCTGTCCATCACATCTGACAATGAACTCTTTCTCTTATACTACTATTGAAATTATTCTGTATTATTTACTTGACACTCTGCACTCTGCCTATGTAGCACCTGGGACATCTCTTTCTACACACGAGTCTCTAGAAATGTTACCGCAGATTAGAGTCACTCTGTGAGTCACTGCCTAATCAAAATGATAATTCATTATTCTCCTCCCCATCCCAACATGTTAATTTTTGCAAGCTAGTCAGAAGTCACACTAGAACAAAGAAAAAGATGTAATCAAACAATATAGCAAATAAAGGGATTTTTAAAGATCTCACTATACTATATTCTCATCACCATACAACCAATGAAGAAGGTTGCATAGAGAGACCACATACGACCAAGAAAACACACATGAAGGACACTTATGAATGGAATATATGTATATATGTGTGTATATATACACATGCATGCATATACGTATATACATAGATATGTATGTATGTATACATGTATGTATACATATGTACATATACACACACATTATATATGCATAGAAGACACATATGTAAAGTACATATGGAGAAAGAAACACCTCTGGCACTTTTGAGCTTCTGAAATGCTCCAGTGATTTATGTTCTCTGCCATTTACAATATCTCTTTTGGAAGCAGCATCTCTATGATGTGTATCATATTTCTGCTGGGCATTATATTATCTATTGGAGATCTCTGGTTTCTGATCTTTTTGCTGTTGTCCTCTACATGGCTTCAACCTTTCAGGGTTGTCTGCTGGCTCTTTACTCCTACCTACTAAGGTGTAGTATACAAAAAGTCATTCCATAGTAAATACTGTATGACTGCTCTTTAGCTAGAGTTAAGAGCCATCAGATATAGCTAAGAGCAGCCAGACAAAAGCCAGCCAGAGATCCCCTGGATAGGAATAAATCTAATCCTCTGACTGCCTCCATCAATGTCCTAGATGATTCCCTCGCTTAACGTAAGAAAATTTTTTACAATTCTTATTTAACCTCTGAATGGGATTCATTGGCCCTGAATCCCAACACACCACATCCAAAATAATAGTAATTCACAAGATAAAGGGTATTTCACTCCTAAAATTCTCTTTGACTGATATATAGATGAATTTTAACTCATTGCCTTCCACCTTCAATGATATTCTTAAGTTAATTATACACATCTGTCAATAAAAACCCCAGAAAAAGGAAAGAAAGGGAGGAAAATATATAAATTCAAAGAAAACAGTCAGTAATAAAACCACAAATTAAAGTATCTTTTCCCAAAGTAATCAATAAGGAAGTGGGAGAAGAGATCTTAGTACTGGGAGGCAAATGTTCATGATTCAAAAATTCATGACTGGATAGTGTTCTGAATATGTACAAATCATTCGGAAGAAATGGGATAAGTAAAGAGATGCTAAAATAACATTGTATAATAGAAACGTCTATTCATGTGAGGAAATCCAGGAACTAGAGGAAAGAATAGTAGAGTGAATTTGAGGTACCTAGGCAATGCAGTAGATAGATTCTTGACCTGGAGTCAAGAAGATCTGAGTTCAAATTTGACCTCAGGCACTTAATAGCTGTGTGACCCTGGACAAGTAACCACTTTCTACCTCAGTTTCCTTATCTCTAAATAGGAATAATATTTCTAAAGCAAACCCCAAATTGTTATATAAATGACATTTCATTTGCTATTATTGATAGTATTATTTTTAATAATATGAAAATTGAATTATATGAAATTAAATTATATGAAAGCAGCTAAATGGCAACCTTCATTTGCTTAAATCACTAGAGAAAGTAATGACAAATCAGTATCTTTGCAAAGAAAATGCCACATTGGGTCATGGAGAGTAAGACATGATTGAGCAACTGAACAAGAACAACATGTGATGGGGGAAAAGGGAAAAACAGAAGTGAATTTGCTATCAGAGTATATCATAGACTACATAAACAGAAATAGGTAATGAGTCAATCACTTGATAAATAGATCACAAGCCTCTCTCAAAGGCATATTGATCATCCATTAAATTAACAAGTACTTACTAATTGCCTTCTATGTGCCGGTTACTTTGCTAATGATGATATAGTAATAAATAGGGAATTCAATTATGTACTACAACTATCTGCCAAAAGCAGAGTAGAAACTAACTTCTTAACTTTATGTCATGATAAATTCATCTTTCAAAAGGTGGTAGAGTGAATGGAGCCAAGATGGCAGAATAAAAGCAGTAAAAAACTTGCTTGAGTTCTCCCCTAAACCCTGCAAATATCTGTAAAAAATAACTTCGAACAAATTCTAGAGCTAGAGAACCCAAAAAGTGAGAGAGCAAAACAAATTTCCAGCCCAAGACAACCTGGAAGGCTGAAAGGACAGGTCTATTGGACTGATCTGGGAGCAGAGCGCAGTCCAGCGTAGGCCACTCCATCTCAGACCAGGCCCAAGCAGGCCTCAGGGGATTGAATCACTGCAAGCTGTGGTGGTTTCCAGACTTCTCAGCCCACGAATGCTAAAGACAAAATAGAAAGTAAGTGAGGAAATTCTGTTGGAACTGGGTGAGAGAAGAGAAAGGCCCAGCCCCAGCGAAAGGGCTGCAGAGCCAGCAGCAGTGGCAGCAGCAGCAGGAGCAGTGGTTTCTTCTGGAGCTCCAGGCCCACAGATTGTAGGCGGATCAAGATGCTGATCAGAGGGTGATTGTAGGATCTCTCTGCTAGCACCGAGGCAAGATACTCTTGCTTTGCCTTGCTTAGATCTGGGTCACAGTCATGGGTGGTGGTCCTGGGGTGAGAAGGAGTGCTGGTGTGGCAGAGCTTATAGTGGTTGTAGAGAGGGAATCTTCATCACAGTTCCAAGACATAAAAGAGTACAGAGCATAGGCCATGAGAGGAGGAAACAAATCTTCTTTGATCATACTACATTTGAAGAACTCAAAATTTACAGGTACCTAAAAGTATCTCTGACAATAGTTGTGCAAAACCCCTGAAATTTGGGACTGAACACTCTCTACTCTGGAAGCAGAGTCCTACCTTGATGATGAGCTCAAAAGTCAAGTAATTGGCTGGAAAAAAATTAGCAGAGTAAAAAGTATCAGACTACAGAATCTTACTTTGGTGACAAAGAAGATCAAAACATACAACCAGAAGAACACAAAAAAGTCAAAGATCCTACATCCAAAGGCTCCAAGAAAAATACGAATTGGTAAAAGGTCATGGAAGAGCTCAAAAAGGAGTTTGAAAGTCAAGTAAGAGAAGTAGAGGAAAAATTGGGAAGAGAAATAAGAGTGATATAAGAAAAACATGAAAAACGAGTCAACATTTTGCTAAAAGAGACCCAAAAATACTGAAAAAAATAACTTAAAAATAGACTAAACCAAATGGCAAAAGAGGTCCAAAAGTCAATACGGAGAAGAATGCCTTAAAAAGCAGAATTGGTCAAATGGAAAAGGAGGTCTAAAAGTTCCCTGAAGTAAATAATTCCTTAAAAATTAGAATGGAGCAAATGGAAGCTAATGACTTTATGAGAAATTAAGAAATTATAAAACAGAACCAAAAGAATGAAAAAATAGAAGGCAATATGAATATCTCATTGGAAAAACCAGGGACCCAGAAAATAGTTCCAGGAGACATCATTTTGAAATTATTGGACTATCTAAAATCCATGACCAAAAAAAGAGCCTAGACATCATCTTTCAAGACATTATCAAGGAAAACTGCCATGTGTGTTGGCAATCAAAATGGGCTCTTAGCATTTAGTTCAACCAAGTGCCCTTGAAAAGTTTGGCCTTTATTTCCTTGATCAAATTAGGAGTTCTTGATGACCTCCTTGCCTCAAGGGAAAGCCTAGTTTACATGGGTTTGAGTGACATGCTTGTGAGGCTTTTAGACCACGTGGGTTTAAGTCGCATCTTTATGATGATTTTAGGTCACATGGGTGAGTGGCACGTGGGACTAACCCTTGACCCTGAAAAAGGTATAAAACCAGGGGCTGACTTTCTCTTTTATTTGGAGCTCTGACCCACAGCCATGGTGTGTGTGACTCTGGGCCAGCCTTTGTTATGAGCTCCAGGGCTGAGCTTAGATGTTGGTAACTACGAATTGCATTTGGCCTGTCTGTGGTTGTTTGTAATTTGTTTGTATTTGCTCTGAAGTTCAGGGTGCTGGCTTTTTCCCCCGAACTCAGTGAATGGTATTTGTATGCTGAATTAAAGTAAGCTTGTTAACCCCTTAATGTTGCTTTCCTTAGTAAAGCAGATCAAAAGAACCTGGGCTTTTGCAGCGTTCTGTGAGCTGGTTGTTGTTGATTTTACACCCCCCAAGGCAGCTGCTAGCTGGATTGTTGAAACATCAAGATATTTTAGAACCAGAGGGTAAAATACAAATGGAATGAATCCACCAATCACCTCCTGAAAGAGATCCCAAAAGGAAAACTGCTAGGAATATTGTAGTCCAATTCTAGATTTTCAGGTCAAGGAAAAAATATTACAAGCAGCCAGAAAGAAGCAATTCAAGTAATGTGGAAACACAATTAGGACAACACAAGATTTAGAAACTTCTACATTAAGGGATAGAAGGACTTAGAATATGATATTCCAGAGGTCAAAGAACTAGGATTAAAACTAAGAATCACTTACCCAGCAAAACTGAGTATAATACTTCAGGAGGAAAAATGAAGAGTCAATGAAATAGAGGAATTCTAAGCATTCTTGATGTAAAGACCAGAGCTGAACAGAAAATTTGATTTTTAAATCCAAGACTCAAGACAATCATTAAAAGGTAAGCAGGAAAGAGAAATCATAAAGGGCTTATTAAAGTTGAACTGTTTATATTCCTACCTGGAAAGATGATATTTGTAACTCATAAGACCTTTCTCAGTATTAGGGTAGTTGAAGGGAATGTACTACATATATACATACATACGTATATATATATATATATATATATATACATACATACATACATACATACATATATATATATGTATATGTATATATATATATACGTATGTATGTATATATACACATATGCATATACAAATATGTGTGTGTGTTTACATGTATATGAATATATGTGTATATGTATATACATGCATATATACATATATGTGTGTATGTGTGTATATATGTATGTATAGATAGACAGAAGTCAGAAGTCACAGGGTGAGTTGAATGTGAAAGGATGATATCTAAAAAATAAAATTTAGGGGTGAGGGAGAAATGTACTGGGACAAAGAGAAAGGGGGAGGTAGAAGCAGATAAATTATCTCAGATAAAAGAGGCAAGAAATGCCCTTACAAAGGAGGAGAAGAGGTCAATGGAGGAGGTCAGGGGGAGTGAGCGAATCTTACTCTCATCAGAACTGGCTCAAAGAGGGAATAACATACATACACTTGGGTATAGAAATCTATCTTACTTACCCTACAGAAAAGTAAGAGGGAAAGGAGATAGGAGAAGTAGGGGGGGAATGATTGAAGGAAGGGAAAGCTGGGGGAGGGGGTAGTCAGAAGCAAAACCCTTTTGAGGAGAGAGAAGGTGAAAGGAAAGAGAGACTAGAATAAATGGAGGGGGAATAGGATGGAGGGAAATACAAGTTAGCAATAGTAACTTTGAAAAAAGTTATGAAGCAAGTTTCTTTGACAAAGTCTTCATTTCTCAAACATATAGGTTACAAGTAAGGAAAATGAGGTCCAAAGAAATCAATGACTTCATAATATGAATACTTGGAAAGCCACTATAGCTGCACTTTGCATCTTTTGCATCACCCAATGCTTTGCAGATGAAAGTCACTCAAGAAAAGTGTGCTTATTAATTCATTCTAGAGGATTATTAATATGCAAATATATAAGTTCTTATCAGGTAATTCCTAAAGGGATTAGTTGGCAGCTAGTGAATGGTAAAATAGATGGTTATGTATGTATGGAGGCAGAAGGGGAAAACTCTGAAGGGACTCAGAAAAAAGGAAGAAACCGTGAAAGGGAAAAAGTAAGGTGATGGAAGTCAACCCATCTACTTTACAATGTTACCTAAAACTTAGTCCTGGCTGAAACTGAATCCTAGGCACAGAGGCAAAAATCCCCCTCCCCTTCTTCTACTACATATAACTAACTGAATTTCCTTCCCTTTTTTAGGTTTTATTTTTAAAATTTGGTTTTTTAAAGCTACGTAATTGTTGAACTGGGAATTACACTCTAGGTGAGAAGTGTCCTACAAGCAGTTTCTGCTTTTTGCAATGGAAAGAGTATTTGATTTGGACTCCAGATACCTAAATTTTTCCTCCTTAAGTCTCCCATTACTCTTCTACTCAAGTAGTTACGGTATGTATATGTATATGTATATGTATACGTATACTTACATGTATGTGTATATACATATGTATGTGTACATGTGTGTATATACATAAGTATATGTATATGTACATGTACACACCTATATATGTATGCATGTATATATGTATATATGTGTGCATCTGTGTCTGTGTGTATATGCATGTGTATACATGTGTGTATGTGTATGCATGTACACAATACATACATACATATATAATGTAATGCTATGTTATATCATATCATATCATATATCATATCATATCATATCATATTATATTATATCATATTATATTATATTATATTTTATGTTATATATCACCAACTTCCAAACCTGGCTGCCAGTTGATAGAAGGCTAGACTTGTGATTTATTACCTGATACTTCCTAGCTATTTAACCTTGGTTTAACCTCTCTGATACTCAGTTCCCTCGCTTATAAGATGAGAATAACAAGGAGAACTTTTCTGCTGTATGAGACTTCTGTATGATTTCATTAGTGTATGAAGTTAATTATGAAAAAACTCCTACCAATGTAGATATAACAGCAACTGTTTGCCAACTTTATGAAGTAGTTTTCAAGAGTTACCTGTGGTTATGAGAATTAAAGTGACTTGCCCAGGACCTTCTTGACAGTCTGGTAAAACTTAGTCTATAGCTCCCTTCTCAAAATAATTTTCTAAAATGTATAAAATAAAACATACAAGATTACAAAGGAAATCAATCGTTGAAATACAGTTATCAAAATATATTTTTAAGTGACAGATCTCAGGTTGAGAACCATATTTAGACAGTATTGTTAGAGGTTAGATTTGTTCATACTGACTCTTCTCACTTTCTATCCATTATACCATCACGCTGCCTCACAATGAGGAGAAATTACTGGTCAGAAAAGAAAGTATGTTCATTATCTATATTCCACATATTTTCATTTGTTTTGTTTTCCACTGAATAGAGGAAGGCCACTACCCTTTCCCAGGACAGGTTTTGACTAAATAATCTCAAGCTACTCACAAACAATCATACTCTTCTAGTCTTTCTTTCTTATTAAAAGAATATGGTAAAAAATATACCACTGATCTATGGTCAATATTTTGTAGGAGATTCCATTACATTGGAAAAAGACTTTTCATGGTAAGAACAGCTGTGTAGGAGGTCTGATTGACATGCTAGTATTCACTAGAACATCCATGAATGAGTTTAGCACAAAGAACTCTTAGTCCAGCAATAAAATAATAGCAAGTGAACAATTAGTAAATATGTTGATTGTCATATATCCACTACTGCATCTTTAGTCACACCCTTAGTTGATTCCTTTGGCAAACAAGTGTCATCTGTCAATCCCCATTCGTAAGGGCATTGGGAATATATTGGTCTGCTCTCTTTTGTTGCTGTTGTTATTTCTCTTTTGTTCCTGCATATAAAATTAGATAAAATTTTGGAATCAACACAAGACAGAAAAATAGCAGAGCTTCTAATAGTAAAGAACAGTTAAACTATATCCAGAAGCTCTTGGAGAGCTACAGTGTCAAAGCCATAGCAAGAAAATTCAAACTATGTGAAATGTGTATGTTACTTTCTAAGTGTCCAAGGAGATTCTTCTATTCCCCAGATGAAAAACATTGCAAAGAGATGAGATATTAAGATTGTCCTCAAACTAGATGTATCTGTGGCAAACAGACCTCTGCTCTTGTTAATGCAAAAGTCTGACCCCTAGTGGTTTTGACTGATAACCGCAAAGTGATTTCAGTGAATAATCATATGCCATAAGGTAGTCCAGCCTATAACTGTGGTAGAATATCACCAAGAAACCACTGGTGAGATTCAGAAAATTAAAATACAAATCCAATAATTAATGATAAAATATTCCATTCAATATAGAATAAAATAATGACTAAAAAAGCATTCATCAAGTGAAAAGTACTGTACTAAGTGCTAGGATAGAAATGGAAAAGCAAGACATAGAAGCATCTCATCCCATCTAGAAGGAATTTCTCCTTTCTACAAACTCTCATATCTTATTAATAAGTTTTATGTCTTTATCACATTCTATTTTGTGTTCCAGTTAACATGTGTTTGCTTTATTTCTCTTATCATTATAAAGCAAAGCCATGTCTAAAAGCCCTTTAACTAGCTCATTCTGCTGTGGGATATCTCTGGTAGCAATTATTCTTTACATTGAGCAGAAATTTACCTCATTGCAACTCCTACTAATTAGTCTTAGTTCTATCCTGAGGGGGCAAGCAGAAGTAAATCTAATCCACTTCTACATTAGAGGCAGAATCATTATGGTCCCTGCCCTTTCACCTTCCCTGCTCTCTTCTCTCTCCTACCTAATGTCTCCATTTGCATCTCCATTATCACGTAGTAGGTGATTAATAAATATTTTTAAATGAGTGAGTTACGTTATTGCTTATTTCTTTCTAAAATAAAACATTATAAGTAAAAACAATGTTTAGATTTAGGGATGAAGAAAGAAGAGAAAAGTCATCCAGTGGAGGAAACAAACAAGGCCTCATATTTATTGAGTTCTTCCAGATGTTTTTTAATCCATTTCTTTCTGGGCTTTTCAAAAGAAAACTTAAAGCACCCTTATATTTCTAAGCAACAATTTCTTTTTTATTCCTCTTAGACAAGGAGAATTTCAATCTTTTTCTTTTGCTTACCTCTTGCAATAGATAAGGCTGAACAACACAGCTATTACATTACTTCCCCCTCCTTTCTTTTAGAAAGGGTTTTTGTTATCACATGTAGGAAAAGACAGCATCTTAGCAAAACAAAACATGTAAGGCCATCTGGAAATTGTTCCTCCAAAAGAAGGCATGCTATGAAGGCCCATATGTTATGTTAGGCATCATGGAACTTAATTTGCTAACTGTATAAAATCATGCAATTGTAGATGAAAATCAAAAGAAAAGGAACAAATATATGGAAGTCATTTATAGCTTACTAGACTGAACATGAAAGGGATCCATGGACTCAGGAATTCTGTGGGATGACCTCATCAAGAAATTCCTAAGTGATATGACATTTTCCAAGTTGTGAATATCCTGGCAGGAAACTCTTTTTAAAAAAAAATGTATTATTTGCTTTTAGTTTACAGCACTCAGTTCCACAAGTTTTTGAGTTCTAAATTCTCTCTCCCTCCCTCACCTCCCCCTCCCCCACCCCAAGACAGCATGCAGTCTGATATAGGTTATACATGTACTTTCAAATAAACATATTTTCACAATAGTTAAGTTTTAAAGAAGAATTAGAACCAATGGAATAAATCATGAGAAAGAAGAAACAAAACCAAAAAAAGAGGAAAAAAAGAGAGAGCAAATAGTTTGCCTCAATCTGCATTCAGAGTCCATAGTTCTTTCTCTGGATGTGGAGAGCTCTTTCCATCATGAGTCCTTTGGAGCTATGCTAGAACCCTGCATTGGTGAGAGGAGCCAAGGCTATCAAAGTTAGTCATCACAGATACCATGTGTCTGTAATCATGTATAATGTTCTCCTGATTCTGATCCCCTCACTCAGCATCAGATCATGTAAGTCTTTCCAGGTTATTATGAAGTCAGTCTACTCCTCATTTCTTATACCACAAAAATATTCCATTACATTCATATACCACAACTTGTTTAGCCATTCAAGGCATCGCCTTGATTTCCAGTTCTTTGCCACCACAAAAAGAGCTGCTATATATATATATATTTTTTTACATAGGGGTCCTTTTCCCACTTGCATGATATCTTTGGTAAACAGCCCTAGAAGTGGTATTGCTGGGTCAAAGGGTATGCACATTTTATAGCCCTTTGGGCAGAGTTCCAAATTGCTCTCCACAATGGCTGGATCAGTTCACAACTCCACCAACAATGTAACAGTGTTCCTATTTCCCACATCTCCAGCATTTATGATTTTCCTTTTTTGTCACATTAGGCAATCTGACAGGTGAGATATGGTACCTAAGAGGTCTTTTGATTTGCATTTCTCTAATCAATGGTGATTTAGACCATTTTTCATATGACTATAGATATCTTTAATTTCTTCCTCTGAAAACTGCCTATTCATATCCTTTGACCATTTATTAACTGGGGAATGACTTGTATTCATATAAATTTGACTCAGTTTCCTGTATTTTCTAGAGATGATGTGATACTTGGAATTAAGATTGCAATTTAGATCTATAACAAAGAACCCTGTTTTAGGACAGTTGTTGACCCCTCCCTGCATTACAGCACACATCCGTGTACCAAGAAGAAAATGCCACACATTCCTGTAATCCCCAAGGGATCCCCACCCTCTTGCTTCAACCCGAATTTGCACAAGACCCTGTCTCAAGACTCAGGCTTTAGGAACAAGGAACTGACCTACACCCAAAGTGAGCAAACAACTCCTGTTATGGGCATGTCCCTCAAGGCCCCTGCCCCCAAACAGTAAAATAGCAAGGCAACATGAACGCGGTTAGGCCTCGAGGGGCCCCTCGAGGCCTGTTCCCATCAGCTAAAAAAGGATAAGGTTATGCAAAGATGGACATTTGCTAACATTACTGTTCTTTGACATTTTTTCTGTAAAAGCCTTGCAACAACCCATACAGTTAAGGGAAGTAATTAACCGCTTAACTTCCACTTCTGTACCCACCAGCTTGCCTTAAAAATCTTTCTCTGACCTCTGTTTGGGGCCGCTCTGATTTGGGTTGCTTGTGTCCTGGACAGCCGCCGGCTAATAAATTCTCCAATTAAAACTTAAACTCTGTGATGTGTCTTGCTCACTGCTGGTATAACAATGAGGCCTTTATCAGAGACACTTGTAAAAATTCTTTCCCAGTTTTCTGTTTCCCTCCTAATCTTGGTTGCATTGGCTTTGCTTGTAAAAAAAAAAAAAAACAAACCTTTCAATTTAACATAATCAAAATTGTCCATTTTGCATTTCATAAAGCTCTGTAGTTCTTGTTTGGTCATGAATTCTTCCCTGTCCTATAAATCTGACAGGTAAACTATTCCTTGCTCTCCCAAATTGCTTACAGTGTCAGCCTTTATTCCTAACTCATGAGCCCATTTTGACTTTATTGTGGTATACAGTGTAAGATATTGGTCTATGCCCAATTTCTGCCATACTATTTTCTACTTTTCCCAGCAGTTTTTGTAAAATAGTGAGTTCTTATCCCAGAAGCTGGACTCTTTGGGTTTATCAAAGAGGAGATTACTATAGTGGTTGACTACTTCATCTCGTGTACCTAACCTATTCCACTGGTCCACCACTATATTTCTTAATGAGTACCAAGTAGTTTTATGATTCCTGCTTTACAATACAATTTTATATCTGGTATGGCTAGGCTACCTCCCTTGAATTTTGTTTCATTAATTCTCTTGATAATTTGGACCTTTAGTTCTTCCAGATGAATTTTGTTATTAATTTACCTAGCTCTATAAAATAATTTTTGGTACTTTGATTTCTATGGTACTAGATAAGTAAATTAATTTAGGTAAAATTGTCATTTTTCTTATATTAGCTGAGCCTAACCATGAGCAACTGATTTTTTTTTCATTTATTGAGAGCTGACTTTATTTGTGTGAAAAGCGTTTTGTAATTTTGTTCATATAGGCTCTGGGTATGTCTTGGAAGGTAGAGAGTCCCAGATATTTTATAGTGTCTACAATAACTTTAAATGGAATTTCTCTTTCTATCTCTTGCTGTTGGGCTTTGTTAGTAACATATAGGAATGCCTAACATTTGTGTGGGTTTGTTTTACAACCTGCTATCCTGCAGCTTTGCTAAAGTTACTTACTTTTTCTAGTAGTTTTTTAACTTGATTCTCTAGGATTCTCTAAGTATATCATCATATTGTCTGCAAAAAGTTATAACTTAGTTTCTTCTTCACCTATTCTAATTCCTTCAATTTCTTTTGCTTCTCTTATTGCTAAAGCTAACATTTCTAGTACCAAATTGAATAACAGGGGTGATAATGGACATCCTTCTTTCACCCCTGATCTTATTGGAAACACATCTAGCTTATGCTTGTTACATATAATGCTTACTGATGGTTTTAGGTAGATGCTACTTATCATTTTAAGGAAGGTTCCACTTATTCCTGTTCTTTCTACTGCTTTATAATAGGAATTGGTGTTGTATTTTGTCAAAAGCTTTTTCTGCATCTATTGAGATAATCATATGGTTTCTAGTAGTTTTGTTGTTGGTATGATCAATTATGCTGAGAGTTATCCTAATATTGAACCATCCTTGCATTCCTGGAACAAATCCTCAGTGGTCATTGTGTATTATTCTTGTGACAAGTTGATGTAATTTTTTGCTAATATTTTAATCAGAATCTTTGCATCAATATTCATCAGGGAAATTGGTCTATAATTTTCTTTCTCTGTTTTGACTCTTCCTGGTTCAGGTATTAGTATTATATTTCTGTCATAAAAAGAGTTTGGTAGGACTCCTCCCTTGCCTATTTTCCCAAATAGTCTATAAAGTATGAGAATTAATTGTTCTTTAAATGTTTGATAGAATCTGATTGTAAATCCATTTGGCCCTAGAGATTTTTTTCCTAGCGAGTTCATTGATGGTTTGTTCAGTCTCTTTTTCTGAGATGAGGTTATTTAAGCACTTTATTTCCTCTTTTGTTAACCTGGGTAATTTGAATTTTTGTAAATATTCATTCATTTCCTTCAGATTATC